>JAXIVJ010002209.1:0-115259 GCA_036785665.1 Chirona hameri | reverse complement strand
GCCGTCAGCCGGCTGCTGGTGGCGCCCTACGTCCGCCGGCGGCAGAAGGAGGAGGCTGACAGGCGCAGACAGACCAACAGGGACAGGTGAGCTGCAGTCCGCTGCCGGGCCGGCCGACCCACACAGGTCAGACGGCAGACAGAAGGAGGAGGCTGACAGGCGCAGACAGACCAACAGGGACAGGTGAGCTGCAGTCCGCTGCCGGGCCGGCCGACCCACACAGGTCAGACGGCAGACAGAAGGAGGAGGCTGACAGGCGCGGACAGACCAACAGGGACAGGCGAGCTGCAGTCCGCTGCCGGGCCGGCCGACCCGCACAGCTCAGACGGCAGTCAGACCAACAGGGACAACTGTCAGACAGGTAAAGAGGGACAGCGCGGAGAAAACAGTATGAATTCAGATATCTTAGGAGGTGGTTATGACTTTAATGTGGTGTCTACCTGGCGTCTGTTTACCTGACGGTAGCTGACCGTCCCCGTGTCTGATGTCCTGTCTGGCCAGGGTAGCTGACCGTCCCCGTGTCTGATGTCCTGTCTGGCCAGGGTAGCTGACCGGTCCCGTGGCTGATGTCCTGTCTGGCCAGGGTAGCTGACCGTCCCCGTGTCTGATGTCCTGTCTGGCCATGGTAGCTGACCGGCCCCGTGTCTGATGTCCTGTCTGGCCAGGGTAGCTGACCGTCCCCGTGTCTGATGTCCTGTCTGGCCAGGGTAGCTGACCGGTCCCGTGGCTGATGTCCTGTCTGGCCAGGGTAGCTGACCGTCCCCGTGTCTGATGTCCTGTCTGGCCATGGTAGCTGACCGGCCCCGTGTCTGATGTCCTGTCTGGCCAGGGTAGCTGACCGTCCCCGTGTCTGATGTCCTGTCTGGCCAGGGTAGCTGACCGACCCCGTGTCTGATGTCCTGTCTGGCCAGGGTAGCTGGCCGGCCCCGTGTCTGATGTCCTGTCTGGCCAGGGTAGCTGACCGGCCCCGTGTCTGATGTCCTGCCTGGCCAGGGTAGCTGACCGTCCCCGTGTCTGATGCCCTGTCTGGCCAGGGTAGCTGACCGTCCCGTGTCTCCTGTTCTGTCTGGCCAGGGTAGCTGACCGGCCCCGTGTCTGATGTCCTGTCTGGCCAGGGTACCTGACCATCCCGTGTCTCCTGTTCTGTCTGGCCAGGGTAGCTGACCGTCCCCGTGTCTGATGTCCTGTCTGGCCAGGGTAGGTGACCGGCCCCGTGTCTGATGTCCCCTCCCTCAGGACGGCGGCGCGGCGCCAGGAGGCCGAGTCGGCCGTCAGTCTGATGCGCGAGACGGTGGCGCGCATCCGGCAGGCCGAGGAGCTGCGCAGAGGCCTCATCATCACCGCCGCATGGTGAGTCACCAGCGGTCACCAGCGGTCACCAGCTGTCACCAGCTGTCACCAGCGGTCACCAGCGGTCACCAGCTGTCACCAGCTGTCACCAGCGGTCACCAGCGGTCACCAGCTGTCACCAGCGGTCACCAGCTGACCTAGCGAGTCACCAGCTGACCTAGCGAGTCACCAGCAGTCACCAGCGGTCACCAGCTGTCACCAGCGGTCACCAGCTGTCACCAGCGGTCACCAGCTGTCACCAGCGGTCACCAGCTGTCACCAGCGGTCACCAGCTGACCTGGCGAGTCACCAGCGGTCACCAGCGGTCACCAGCGGTCACCAGCGGTCACCAGCGGTCACCAGCGGTCACCAGCGGTCACCAGCGGTCACCAGCGATCACCAGCGGTCACCAGCGGTCACCAGCGGTCACCAGCTGTCACCAGCGGTCACCAGATGTCACCAGCGGTCACCAGCTGACCAGGAGAGTCACCAGCGGTCACCAGCGGTCACCAGCGGTCACCAGCTGACCTGGCGATTTACCAGCGGTCACCAGCTGTCACCAGCTGTCACCAGCTGTCACCAGCGGTCACCAGCGGTCACCAGCTGTCACCAGCGGTCATCAGCGGTCACCAGCTGTCACCAGCGGTCACCAGCTGGCCTGGCGAGTTACCAGCGGTCACCAGCGGTCACCAGCTGTCACCAGCTGTCACCAGCGGTCACCAGCGGTCACCAGCTGTCACCAGCGGTCACCAGCGGTCACCAGCGGTCACCAGCTGTCACCAGCGGTAACCAGATGTCACCAGCTGTCACCAGCGGTCACCAGCTGACCTGGCGAGTTACCAGCGGTCAATTATACCTGCAGTGGCAGGCGGCAGCAGCTCAGTTAGCCGACTGGTCCTGTTGGCCGGAACTACTGGCTGGTCCCGTTGGCTGGTCCTGCTGGCTGGTCCTGCTGGCTGGTCCTGTTGGCTGATTCTGCTGGCTGGCTGGTCCTGCCGACTGTCCTGCTGGCTGGTCCTGCTGGCCGGAACTACTGGCTGGTCCTGCTGGCTGGTCCTGCTGGCTGGTCCCGTTGGCTGGTCCCGTTGGCTGGTCCTGCTGGCTGGTTCTGTTGGCTGGTCCTGTTGGCTGGTCATGTTAGCTGGTCCTGTTGGCTGGTCCTGTTGGCTGGTCCTGTTGGCTGGTCCTGTTGGCTGGTCCTGTTGGCTGGTCCTGTTGGCTGGTCCTGTTGGCTGGTCCTGTTGGCTGGTCCTGTTGGCTGGTCCTGTTGGCTGGTCCTGTTGGCTGATCCTGTTGGCTGATTCTGCTGGCTGGCGCTGGTCCTGCCGGCTGGTCCTGCTGGCTGGTCCTGCTGGCTGGTCCTGCTGGCTGGTCCTGCTGGCTGGTCCTGCTGGCTGGTCCTGCTGGCTGGTCCTGTTGGCTGGTCCTGCTGGCTGGTTCTGCTGGCCGGAACTACTGGCTGGTCCTGCTGGCTGGTCCTGTTGGCCGGAACTACTGGCTGGTCCTGTTGGCCGGAACTACTGGCTGGTCCTGTTGGCTGGTCCTGTTGGCTGGTCCTGTTGGCTGGTCCTGTTGGCTGGTCCTGTTGGCTGGTCCTGTTGGCTGGTCCTGTTGGCTGGTCCTGTTGGCTGGTCCTGTTGGCTGATTCTGCTGGCTGGTCCTGCTGGCTGGTCCTGCCGGCTGGTCCTGCCGGCTGGTCTCGTCTGTACCTGTTGTAACGTCTGTACCGGCTGTACTGTCTGTGTCGTCTGTACCTGTTGTAACCTGTTGTAACGTATGTACTGGCTGTACTGTCTGTGCCGTCTGTACCGTCTGTACCTGTTGTACCTGTTGTACCGTCTGTACTGGCTGTTTCTGACGGCGGCTGTGTGTGTACTGTGTACAGGTACGGCCGTATTGTGCAGGCCAGCAGCAGCAGCACCTCGGGGGACCAGGCCGAGGGCAGTCCTGAGGACGTGGTTGATGTCACCATCCCCCTGCAGTGCCTGGTGAAAGACTCCAAACTGATCCTGCAGGACGGAACCAAGGTGAGAACGACACACCACTCGGCTGATTGGTGTTGGGAATGTCTCACCACTATCTGGATCATCAGCGGCCATTCTTATAATTAAAAAAAAAATCGAGCCGTTGGTCGATTTTTTGTTGTAAAGAATGGCCTCAGGACTGTAATTTTTTATGTTTGGGCAGTGTGTAAAATACGTGCATATTATTTTGCTTTGCTGCTGCATTTCCGAGGCGCTGTTCGACGCTAAACATCTCCCGCGCCGGGTCCTGAGGCCATTCTTTGAAGAAGAAAAAATCGAGCCACGGCTCGATTCTTTTTTATATGAATGGCCTCAGGTCAGTAAATGTACCGTTGTTTTATTAAATGTGCTTAACCCTCGCTCTACGGGGGGCCTGACGGCCCCCCCCCCCCCCCGAGGTTTTTCTTGAATAACTTTTTATACATGCGGTGCATCTTGCTGAAATTTTCGGTAGCTGAGTGTACAGTAATTATACGTTGGCTGTAAAAACAAAAATGAAATTGGTTGAGAAATTTGGGAAATAATGACGTTTTGATGACGTCATGTTAGCAAAAAAATATAAATATTTGAAAAATCGTAGAAAATAGAGTTGTAAAGCAAATTACAAACGCAATTCATCAAAGATACAAAATTTCATTCTCTTTAAAATGGCAATCTCAGATTTCCAAAATTTTGGATTTTTGACCCCTTAAAATAAAATAAAACTGATTTTTGGGAAAAATCCCCACAAAATCAAAATTTTCAAAGATTTTAGAAAAACCGTAATATATGTCAGAGAACTGAGTATGGACAATACTCATACCAAATTGCAAAGCAATATCTTCATTTCTGACTGAGTGATGGCTCCCTAAGTGTAAGAAACTGATGACGTCATTTAAATTAAAAAAAAAGACTTTTTTGACAAGATACGAACAAATAATTACCTTTTCTGTATCTGTGAGCCAAAACTGGTCTAGGAACATGCCTTTTTATTTACATTTATCGATTTCTAATTTTGAGGTTTTCTGAAGAGCAAAATCGCTGTTCTGGACGTGGTAAATCCGAGGTCATTCACTTGACCTGGAAGGTCATCCGTTGACCTGAAAACCTAAAAATTGCATACTGTTAAATTCCTCTCATGACAGGCAACATGCTGGTTCTTACCGCATTGCTCTGAGTTGCTTGGTTTGGAAGTTAACAGGGGGCCTGTCAGCCCCCCCCCCCCCCCCGTAGGGCGAAGGTGAAAAAAAGCTCCCGTAGGGCGAGGGTTAATAGGTACCAAGGTCAAGTGGTAATCAAGGTCAAGTGGTGACCCAAGTAGGTCATGTTGCATATGGGAAGACGTGCCTCAACGAGACAAACACATTGGTGTCGGTTTCCCTTCTCTATCGTTATTATGTCGGGAGTTATCGACACAAACGTGTTGGTGACCTCGGATGACCTCGGCTGACCCTGTAGGGGTCACTGAACAAAAATGGCACCTAGATCATCAAGAATGGCCTATGATAACATGATCCAAAAGCAATTGGACTGCTATCTTGCGTATCCTCGGAATAGGAAGCATTCGAATATTTCCCCGTTGACTTATAATGGAGAGGTCACGAAATTGACCCGACCTTAGGTCACTGATATCAAAAATATAAGATATACGAATTGTAGATATATATATATATATATATATATATATATATATATATATATATATATATATATATATATATATATATACATATACATATACATATACATATACATATACATATACATATACATATACATATACATATACATATACATATACATATACATATACATATACATATACATATACATATACATATACATATACATATACATATACATATACATATACATATACATATACATATACATATACATATACATACACATATACATATACATATACATATACATATACATATACATATACATATACATATACATATACATATACATATACATATACATATACATATACATATACATATACATATACATATACATATACATATACATATACATATATATATATATATATATATATATATATATATGACCTTATGAAATCCTGTAAGTGTAAAACCGATCATCTAAAAACTGTGACTGGTACGACCGCAAACTTTTTGGAGGTGGTGTCACGTGACCTGGTCTGGTGACCTGACCTGAGATGACCCGAGGTCAATAATTGTACATAATTTGGGTAATTGATGCCCGAACAGCTGTGCCGAAAACGGCGCTGCTCGGCGCCGCCGTTTTCCCGCTATGCTCGAAAAACCTGAGGGGGTCTAATAACACCCCCCCCCCCCCCTCCCCCAGCATGGCGCGGGTTAAGGTCTTTCGGTGGGCCAGAAACGTACATATTAGTGACCTAAGGTCGGATCAATTTCGTGACCTCCCCATTATAAGTCAATGGGGAAATATGAAAATGCTTCCTATTTCGAGGATAGCATTCCAATTCCTTCTGGATGATGTTATCATAGTTATCATGGTATCATGGTATCTTAGTTATCATGGTAGCATGGTATCTTAGTTAGCATGGTATCTCAGTTATCATGGTATCTCAGTTAGCATGGTATCATGGTATCTTAGTTATCATGGTATCATGGTATCATGGTATCATGGTATCATGGTATCTTAGTTATCATGGTATCATGGGGTAAAGCGAATGATCAGAGGAGCTGGGCTCCTTGTGAGGTCAACCTATTCTCAAACATTTTTGATGACCTAGGTGCAATTTTTGTTCAGTGACCCCTACAGGGTCAGCCGAGGTCATCCGAGGTCACCCACACCCTTTTGTCAATAACTCTCGACAGAATAAAGATAGAGACGTGAAACCGGCACCAATGTTTTTGTCTCGTCGAGACACGTCTCCCAATATGCAACATGACCTAATACGGCCAACAGGAATATGAGTCGAAGCGCCTTGACGAGACAAGCACGATGGCGTCAAAATTATTGCCTTATCTTTACATTGCTTTCCCTCTGACAAGCCCGCAAACGGTTTTCTGGTGAGATTTAGTCACTTAATCAGAGAAAAGAAAACATTGCATATCCGTTGATCAGTTTGAAACTATCAGTGAGGGCGCTTGATAGCCTCAACGCGCTGAAGCGCCCCCCCCCCCCCCCCCCAAGCATACAAGCTGTCAATGATACGCTGGAATACATATTACATTATTTTCCAATGTATCACTAAACGTGCGGGACATCTAAACGAGGCTGAAATCCGCCCGGGACCTTACATGACACGGCAGCTGCATCCATGGGCCCCTGTTGGTTAGGCTGATTCCTGCTGATTCCCGCTGAAATCCGCCCGCAGCGCACCGGACCTTACATGACACGGCAGCTGCATCCATGGGCCCCTGTTGGTTAGGCTGATTCCTGCTGATTCCCGCTGAAATCAGCCCGGGACCTTACATGACACGGCAGCTGCATCCATGGGGCCCTGTTGGTTAGGCTGATTCCTGCTGATTCCCGCTGAAATCCGCCCGCAGCGCACCGGACCTTACATGACTCGGCAGCTGCATCCATGGGCCCCTGTTGGTTAGGCTGATTCCTGCTGATTCCCGCTGAAATCAGCCCGGGACCTTACATGACACGGCAGCTGCATCCATGGGGCCCTGTTGGTTAGGCTGATTCCTGCTGATTCCCGCTGAAATCAGCCCGGGACCTTACATGACACGGCAGCTGCATCCATGGGCCCCTGTTGGTTAGGCTGAGAGCACGAAACACTCTGAAACACGCCCTGATGTGCCGTGTTTCAGAGCCACCTGCCGGGATTTTTCGATCCGGCTCCGGACACAGAGAAGAGTCTGCAGGTGGAGTACCTGTTCCACAACGCGCGGCACCAGGTTACCGTGGCCGACACCGACCCGCTGCGGATACCCAAACCATGTGAGTCCCCGCTGCTGCGGATACCCAAACCATGTGAGTCTCCGCTGCTCCGGATACCCAAACCATGTGAGTCCCCGACCCGCTGCGGATACCCAAACCATGTGAGTCTCCGCTGCTCCGGATACCCAAACCATGTGAGTCCCCGACCCGCTGCGGATACCCAAACCATGTGAGTCTCCGCTGCTCCGGATACCCAAACCATGTGAGTCCCCGACCCGCTGCGGATACCCAAACCATGTGAGTCTCCGCTGCTCCGGATACCCAAACCATGTGAGTCTCCGACCCGCTGCGGATATCCAAACCATGTGAGTCCCCGACCCGCTGCGGATACCCAAACCATGTGAGTCCCCGACCCGCTGCGGATACCCAAACCATGTGTCTCCGACCCGCTGCGGATACCCAAACCATGTGAGTCCCCGACCCGCTGCGGATGCCCAAACCATGTGAGTCCCCGACCCGCTGCGGATACCCAAACCATGTGAGTCTCCGACCCGCTGCGGATACCCAAACCATGTGAGTCTCCGACCCGCTGCGGATACCCAAACCATGTGAGTCTCCGAACCGCTGGGGATGCCCAAACCATGTGAGTTTCCGACCCTCTGCGGATACCCAAACCATGTGAGTCTCCGACCCGCTGCGGATACCCAAACCATGTGAGTCCCCGACCCGCTGCGGATACCCAAACCATGTGAGTCCCCGACCCGCTGCGGATACCCAAACCATGTGAGTCCCCGACCCGCTGCGGATACCCAAACCATGTGAGTCCCCGACCCGCTGCGGATACCCAAAGCATGTCGTCCGGGCGGCCTTGCGGCACATCCAGAGTAGAGCAATTGACTGGGTTGGTGATACTTCGCGAGTCGATTGGTGTAATTCTAGTCATTGCCGGTCGCCTCGTTTTGCCGTTTGTCACATAACCTTAGTTGGTGCTGTAATGGTTTGTCCATCAAACTGAACTACCCCAACCGTTTATTGTGTTCATCATCCACACGCTCCGGCCGCCCCGCTGCTGCCTGAGTGACGTCTGTGACGGCAGCGCTGAGTGACGTCCCTGTGTCGGCAGCGCTGAGTGACGTCCCTGTGTCGGCAGCCCTGAGTGACGCTGTCTGTGTCGGCAGCGCTGAGTGACGTCCCTGTGCTGAGTGACGTCCCTGTGCTGAGTGACGTCCCTGTGCTGAGTGACGTCCCTGTGTCGGCAGCCCTGAGTGACGCTGTCTGTGTCGGCAGCGCTGAGTGACGTCCCTGTGTCGGCAGCCCTGAGAGACGCTGTCTGTGTCGGCAGCGCTGAGTGACGTCCCTGTGCTGAGTGACGTCCCTGTGTCGGCAGCCCTGAGTGACGCTGTCTGTGTCGGCAGCGCTGAGTGACGTCCCTGTGTCGGCAGCCCTGAGTGACGCTGTCTGTGTCGGCAGCGCTGAGTGACGTCCCTGTGTCGGCAGTGCTGAGTGACGTTGTCCGTGTGTCGGCAGCGCTGAATGACGTCCCTGTGTCGGCAGCCCTGAGTGACGCTGTCTGTGTCGGCAGCGCTGAGTGACGTCCCTGTGTCGGCAGCCCTGAGTGACGCTGTCTGTGTCGGCAGCCCTGAGTGACGCTGTCTGTGTCGGCAGCGCTGAGTGACGTCCCTGTGTCGGCAGCGCTGAGTGACGTCCCTGTGCTGAGTGACATCCCCGTGTCGGCAGTGCTGAGTGACGTTTTCCGTGTGTCGGCAGCGCACCGGACCGAGTCCTGACGCCGGGGGCCGCGGACCGAGTCAGGACGCCGGGCGCCGCGGACCATTCGGCCCACAGTCGACTAGTGCAATGAGAGCTGTCTGTCGGCCGGGCCGGGTGGCGGACGGCCACGCTGGCGCCCTGTGTGGCGCTGTGGCCGGCCAGCAGCGCCGCTCGGCACACCCAGTCAGAGGCGGACGGCCGCCGACTCGCCGCTCAGAGCGGGGCACGATGGCGTGCGGATATATGCGTCTCCAATGTATTCAGAGCGACCATAGACGAGTCATAGTGCAAGAGAATAACAGACGAGAGTGAGCGATGGAAGGCGTTTGTATTATCCCGCGCCCTGTGGCCAGGGAGCGTGGCCGCGGCCTGACGCGGTATGGACGGCACTACTCGACACGGTGGCGCCGACAGTACAGGCAGCCAACACACAGCGCCACGCTGAACACGCTCTCAGTCTGGGGTCAGTCAGTCTACACGGTGGCGCCGACAGTACAGGCAGCCAACACACAGCGCCACGCTGAACACGCTCTCAGTCTGGGGTCAGTCAGTCTACACGGTGGCGCCGACAGTACAGGCAGCCAACACACAGCGCCACGCTGAACACGCTCTCAGTCTGGGGTCAGTCAGTCTACACGGTGGCGCCGACAGTACAGGCAGCCAACACACAGCGCCACGCTGAACACGCTCTCAGTCTGGGGTCAGTCAGTCTACACGGTGGCGCCGACAGTACAGGCAGAACACAGCGCCACGCTGAACACGCTCTCAGTCTGGGGTCAGTCAGTCGACACGGTGGCGCCGACAGTACAGGCAGCCAACACACATCGCCACGCTGAACACGCTCTCAGTCTGGGGTCAGTCAGTCGACACGGTGGCTCCGACAGTACAGGCAGAACACAGCGCCGCGCTGAACACGCTCTCAGTCTGGGGTCAGTCCGTCTACACGGTGGCGCCGACATTACAGGCAGAACACAGCGCCACGCTGAACACGCTCTCAGTCTGGGGTCAGTCAGTCTACACGGTGGCGCCGACAGTACAGACAGAACACAGCGCCACGCTGAACACGCTCTCAGTCTGGGGTCAGTCAGTCTACACGGTGGCGCCGACAGTACAGGCAGAACACAGCGCCACGCTGAACACGCTCTCAGTCTGGGGTCAGTCAGTCTACACGGTGGCGCCGACAGTACAGACAGAACACAGCGCGGCGCTGAACACGCTCTCAGTCTGGGGTCAGTCAGTCTACACGGTGGCGCCGACAGTGCAGACAGAACACAGCGCCGCGCTGAACACGCTCTCAGTCTGGGGTCAGTCCGTCTACACGGTGGCGCCGACAGTACAGACAGAACACAGCGCCGCGCTGAACACGCTCTCAGTCTGGGGTCAGTCCGTCTACACGGTGGCGCCGACAGTACAGGCAGCCAACACACAGCTCCACGCTGAACACGCTCTCAGTCTGGGGTCAGTCAGTCTACACGGTGGCGCCGACAGTACAGGCAGAACACAGCGCCGCGCTGAACACGCTCTCAGTCTGGGGTCAGTCCGTCTACACGGTGGCGCCGACAGTACAGGCAGAACACAGCGCCACGCTGAACACGCTCTCAGTCTGGGGTCAGTCAGTCTACACGGTGGCGCCGACAGTACAGGCAGAACACAGCGCGGCGCTGAACACGCTCTCAGTCTGGGGTCAGTCAGTCTACACGGTGGCGCCGACAGTACAGACAGAACACAGCGCGGCGCTGAACACGCTCTCAGTCTGGGGTCAGTCAGTCTACACGGTGGCGCCGACAGTACAGACAGAACACAGCGCGGCGCTGAACACGCTCTCAGTCTGGGGTCAGTCAGTCTACACGGTGGCGCCGACAGTACAGACAGAACACAGCGCCACGCTGAACACGCTCTCAGTCTGGGGTCAGTCAGTCTACACGGTGGCGCCGACAGTACAGACAGAACACAGCGCGGCGCTGAACACGCTCTCAGTCTGGGGTCAGTCAGTCTACACGGTGGCGCCGACAGTACAGACAGAACACAGCGCGGCGCTGAACACGCTCTCAGTCTGGGGTCAGTCAGTCTACACGGTGGCGCCGACAGTACAGACAGAACACAGCGCCGCGCTGAACACGCTCTCAGTCTGGGGTCAGTCAGTCTACACGGTGGCGCCGACAGTACAGGCAGAACACAGCGCCGCGCTGAACACGCTCTCAGTCTGGGGTCAGTCAGTCTACACGGTGGCGCCGACAGTACAGCCAACACACAGCGCCGCGCTGAACACGCTCTCAGTCTGGGGTCAGTCAGTCTACACGGTGGCGCCGACAGTACAGGCAGAACACAGCGCCGCGCTGAACACGCTCTCAGTCTGGGGTCAGTCAGTCTACACGGTGGCGCCGACAGTGCAGACAGAACACAGCGCGGCGCTGAACACGCTTTCAGTCTGGGGTCAGTCAGTCTACACGGTGGCGCCGACAGTACAGGCAGCCAACACACAGCGCCACGCTGAACACGCTCTCAGTCTGGGGTCAGTCAGTCTACACGGTGGCGCCGACAGTACAGACAGAACACAGCGCGGCGCTGAACACGCTCTCAGTCTGGGGTCAGTCAGTCTACACGGTGGCGCCGACAGTACAGCCAACACACAGCGCCGCGCTGAACACGCTCTCAGTCTGGGGTCAGTCAGTCTACACGGTGGCGCCGACAGTACAGACAGAACACAGCGCGGCGCTGAACACGCTCTCAGTCTGGGGTCAGTCAGTCTACACGGTGGCGCCGACAGTGCAGACAGAACACAGCGCCACGCTGAACACGCTCTCAGTCTGGGGTCAGTCAGTCTACACGGTGGCGCCGACAGTACAGGCAGAACACAGCGCCACGCTGAACACGCTCTCAGTCTGGGGTCAGTCAGTCTACACGGTGGCGCCGACAGTACAGGCAGAACACAGCGCGGCGCTGAACACGCTCTCAGTCTGGGGTCAGTCAGTCTACACGGTGGCGCCGACAGTACAGGCAGCCAACACACAGCGCCACGCTGAACACGCTCTCAGTCTGGGGTCAGTCAGTCTACACGGTGGCGCCGACAGTACAGACAGAACACAGCGCGGCGCTGAACACGCTCTCAGTCTGGGGTCAGTCAGTCTACACGGTGGCGCCGACAGTACAGACAGAACACAGCGCCACGCTGAACACGCTCTCAGTCTGGGGTCAGTCAGTCTACACGGTGGCGCCGACAGTACAGACAGAACACAGCGCCGCGCTGAACACGCTCTCAGTCTGGGGTCAGTCAGTCTACACGGTGGCGCCGACAGTACAGACAGAACACAGCGCCACGCTGAACACGCTCTCAGTCTGGGGTCAGTCCGTCTACACGGTGGCGCCGACAGTACAGGCAGCCAACACACAGCGCCACGCTGAACACGCTCTCAGTCTGGGGTCAGTCAGTCTACACGGTGGCGCCGACAGTACAGCCAACACACAGCGCCGCGCTGAACACGCTCTCAGTCTGGGGTCAGTCAGTCTACACGGTGGCGCCGACAGTACAGGCAGAACACAGCGCCGCGCTGAACACGCTCTCAGTCTGGGGTCAGTCAGTCTACACGGTGGCGCCGACAGTACAGGCAGCCAACACACAGCGCCACGCTGAACACGCTCTCAGTCTGGGGTCAGTCAGTCTACACGGTGGCGCCGACAGTACAGCCAACACACAGCGCCGCGCTGAACACGCTCTCAGTCTGGGGTCAGTCAGTCTACACGGTGGCGCCGACAGTACAGGCAGAACACAGCGCCACGCTGAACACGCTCTCAGTCTGGGGTCAGTCAGTCTACACGGTGGCGCCGACAGTATAGACAGAACACAGCGCCGCGCTGAACACGCTCTCAGTCTGGGGTCAGTCAGTCTACACGGTGGCGCCGACAGTACAGGCAGAACACAGCGCCACGCTGAACACGCTCTCAGTCTGGGGTCAGTCCGTCTACACGGTGGCGCCGACAGTACAGACAGAACACAGCGCGGCGCTGAACACGCTCTCAGTCTGGGGTCAGTCCGTCTACACGGTGGCGCCGACAGTACAGACAGAACACAGCGCGGCGCTGAACACGCTCTCAGCCTGGGGTCAGTCAGTCTACACGGTGGCGCCGACAGTACAGGCAGAACACAGCGCCGCGCTGAACACGCTCTCAGTCTGGGGTCAGTCAGTCTACACGGTGGCGCCGACAGTACAGACAGAACACAGCGCCGCGCTGAACACGCTCTCAGTCTGGGGTCAGTCAGTCTACACGGTGGCGCCGACAGTGCAGGCAGAACACAGCGCCACGCTGAACACGCTCTCAGTCTGGGGTCAGTCAGTCGACACGGTGGCGCCGACAGTGCAGACAGAACACAGCGCCACGCTGAACACGCTCTCAGTCTGGGGTCAGTCAGTCTACACGGTGGCGCCGACAGTGCAGACAGAACACAGCGCCACGCTGAACACGCTCTCAGTCTGGGGTCAGTCAGTCTACACGGTGGCGCCGACAGTACAGGCAGAACACAGCGCCACGCTGAACACGCTCTCAGTCTGGGGTCAGTCAGTCTACACGGTGGCGCCGACAGTACAGGCAGAACACAGCGCGGCGCTGAACACGCTCTCAGTCTGGGGTCAGTCAGTCTACACGGTGGCGCCGACAGTACAGGCAGCCAACACACAGCGCCACGCTGAACACGCTCTCAGTCTGGGGTCAGTCAGTCTACACGGTGGCGCCGACAGTACAGACAGAACACAGCGCGGCGCTGAACACGCTCTCAGTCTGGGGTCAGTCAGTCTACACGGTGGCGCCGACAGTACAGGCAGAACACAGCGCGGCGCTGAACACGCTCTCAGTCTGGGGTCAGTCAGTCTACACGGTGGCGCCGACAGTACAGACAGAACACAGCGCCGCGCTGAACACGCTCTCAGTCTGGGGTCAGTCAGTCTACACGGTGGCGCCGACAGTACAGACAGAACACAGCGCCACGCTGAACACGCTCTCAGTCTGGGGTCAGTCAGTCTACACGGTGGCGCCGACAGTACAGGCAGAACACAGCGCCACGCTGAACACGCTCTCAGTCTGGGGTCAGTCAGTCTACACGGTGGCGCCGACAGTACAGACAGAACACAGCGCCGCGCTGAACACGCTCTCAGTCTGGGGTCAGTCAGTCTACACGGTGGCGCCGACAGTACAGCCAACACACAGCGCGGCGCTGAACACGCTCTCAGTCTGGGGTCAGTCCGTCTACACGGTGGCGCCGACAGTACAGGCAGAACACAGCGCCACGCTGAACACGCTCTCAGTCTGGGGTCAGTCCGTCTACACGGTGGCGCCGACAGTACAGGCAGAACACAGCGCCACGCTGAACACGCTCTCAGTCTGGGGTCAGTCAGTCGACACGGTGGCGCCGACAGTACAGGCAGCCAACACACAGCGCCACGCTGAACACGCTCTCAGTCTGGGGTCAGTCAGTCTACACGGTCGCGCCGACAGTACAGACAGAACACAGCGCCGCGCTGAACACGCTCTCAGTCTGGGGTCAGTCCGTCTACACGGTGGCGCCGACAGTACAGGCAGAACACAGCGCCACGCTGAACACGCTCTCAGTCTGGGGTCAGTCAGTCTACACGGTGGCGCCGACAGTACAGACAGAACACAGCGCCACGCTGAACACGCTCTCAGTCTGGGGTCAGTCAGTCTACACGGTGGCGCCGACAGTACAGACAGAACACAGCGCCGCGCTGAACACGCTCTCAGTCTGGGGTCAGTCCGTCTACACGGTGGCGCCGACAGTACAGACAGAACACAGCGCCACGCTGAACACGCTCTCAGTCTGGGGTCAGTCAGTCTACACGGTGGCGCCGACAGTACAGCCAACACACAGCGCCGCGCTGAACACGCTCTCAGTCTGGGGTCAGTCAGTCTACACGGTGGCGCCGACAGTACAGGCAGAACACAGCGCCACGCTGAACACGCTCTCAGTCTGGGGTCAGTCAGTCTACACGGTGGCGCCGACAGTACAGGCAGAACACAGCGCCACGCTGAACACGCTCTCAGTCTGGGGTCAGTCAGTCTACACGGTGGCGCCGACAGTGCAGACAGAACACAGCGCCGCGCTGAACACGCTCTCAGTCTGGGGTCAGTCAGTCTACACGGTGGCGCCGACAGTACAGACAGAACACAGCGCGGCGCTGAACACGCTCTCAGTCTGGGGTCAGTCAGTCTACACGGTGGCGCCGACAGTACAGACAGAACACAGCGCGGCGCTGAACACGCTCTCAGTCTGGGGTCAGTCAGTCTACACGATGGCGCCGACAGTACAGGCAGAACACAGCGCCACGCTGAACACGCTCTCAGTCTGGGGTCAGTCAGTCTACACGGTGGCGCCGACAGTACAGACAGAACACAGCGCCGCGCTGAACACGCTCTCAGTCTGGGGTCAGTCAGTCTACACGGTGGCGCCGACAGTACAGGCAGAACACAGCGCCGCGCTGAACACGCTCTCAGTCTGGGGTCAGTCAGTCTACACGGTGGCGCCGACAGTACAGACAGAACACAGCGCGGCGCTGAACACGCTCTCAGTCTGGGGTCAGTCAGTCTACACGGTGGCGCCGACAGTACAGGCAGAACACAGCGCCACGCTGAACACGCTCTCAGTCTGGGGTCAGTCAGTCTACACGGTGGCGCCGACAGTACAGGCAGAACACAGCGCCACGCTGAACACGCTCTCAGTCTGGGGTCAGTCAGTCTACACGGTGGCGCCGACAGTACAGGCAGCCAACACACAGCGCCGCGCTGAACACGCTCTCAGTCTGGGGTCAGTCAGTCTACACGGTGGCGCCGACAGTACAGACAGAACACAGCGCGGCGCTGAACACGCTCTCAGTCTGGGGTCAGTCAGTCTACACGGTGGCGCCGACAGTACAGACAGAACACAGCGCGGCGCTGAACACGCTCTCAGTCTGGGGTCAGTCAGTCTACACGGTGGCGCCGACAGTACAGACAGAACACAGCGCCACGCTGAACACGCTCTCAGTCTGGGGTCAGTCAGTCTACACGGTGGCGCCGACAGTACAGACAGAACACAGCGCGGCGCTGAACACGCTCTCAGTCTGGGGTCAGTCAGTCTACACGGTGGCGCCGACAGTGCAGACAGAACACAGCGCCACGCTGAACACGCTCTCAGTCTGGGGTCAGTCCGTCTACACGGTGGCGCCGACAGTACAGGCAGCCAACACACAGCGCCACGCTGAACACGCTCGCAGTCTGGGGTCAGTCAGTCTACACGGTGGCGCCGACAGTACAGGCAGAACACAGCGCCGCGCTGAACACGCTCTCAGTCTGGGGTCAGTCAGTCTACACGGTGGCGCCGACAGTACAGGCAGAACACAGCGCCGCGCTGAACACGCTCTCAGTCTGGGGTCAGTCAGTCTACACGGTGGCGCCGACAGTACAGGCAGAACACAGCGCCGCGCTGAACACGCTCTCAGTCTGGGGTCAGTCAGTCTACACGGTGGCGCCGACAGTACAGGCAGAACACAGCGCCGCGCTGAACACGCTCTCAGTCTGGGGTCAGTCAGTCTACACGGTGGCGCCGACAGTACAGACAGAACACAGCGCGGCGCTGAACACGCTCTCAGTCTGGGGTCAGTCAGTCTACACGGTGGCGCCGACAGTACAGACAGAACACAGCGCGGCGCTGAACACGCTCTCAGTCTGGGGTCAGTCAGTCTACACGGTGGCGCCGACAGTACAGACAGAACACAGCGCCACGCTGAACACGCTCTCAGTCTGGGGTCAGTCAGTCTACACGGTGGCGCCGACAGTACAGGCAGAACACAGCGCCGCGCTGAACACGCTCTCAGTCTGGGGTCAGTCAGTCTACACGGTGGCGCCGACAGTACAGGCAGCCAACACACAGCGCCACGCTGAACACGCTCGCAGTCTGGGGTCAGTCAGTCTACACGGTGGCGCCGACAGTACAGGCAGAACACAGCGCGGCGCTGAACACGCTCTCAGTCCGGGGTCAGTCAGTCTACACGGTGGCGCCGACAGTACAGACAGAACACAGCGCCGCGCTGAACACGCTCTCAGTCTGGGGTCAGTCAGTCTACACGGTGGCGCCGACAGTACAGGCAGCCAACATACAGCGCCGCGCTGAACACGCTCTCAGTCTGGGGTCAGTCAGTCTACACGGTGGCGCCGACAGTACAGGCAGAACACAGCGCCACGCTGAACACGCTCTCAGTCTGGGGTCAGTCAGTCTACACGGTGGCGCCGACAGTACAGGCAGCCAACACACAGCGCCACGCTGAACACGCTCGCAGTCTGGGGTCAGTCAGTCTACACGGTGGCGCCGACAGTACAGGCAGAACACAGCGCGGCGCTGAACACGCTCTCAGTCTGGGGTCAGTCGCTGGCCCCGTGTACGCTGAACACTTCACCGAACTGGACACAATAACTGGGGCGCGCAGGCTCCCTTCACACGACACAGGCTAGCTCGAGTCTAACGCGTTTAACGAGGTGGGGGAGACTAGAAGGCCTGCAATGTATATAGCCAGCCAATGCGTTCGCTGCCCATTCCCTGGTCCGATCTAGATTACTTAAAGGTGGTATGTCCCTTTAAGCGGTTGTCGCGTGGTGATTTTCGTTTTTAGCAATGGGGTGGGGGACAATTATGTAAGGTATCAATTTTTGGGGTTCATAAAAACAAGGATAATTTTTAATAATGTAAATATTTTGTATTGTACAAAAGCGAAATGAACTAAAAAGGATTGAAAACTAAAACAATTAAGCTCATGTCCTTGTAGTGGTGACGTCACGACCATAGTGAAAATAAAAAGTCCCGTCAAATCACGAGTGTCGTGACGTCACAAACAAAATCAAGGTTTTATAAATAAAAAAAATGAGAAGTTAAGACTAAATTTTTGGACGGAAGGCGGTCTAGGGTGTGTGTGAGAAGTATATAGAAAATCGAGAAAAATATGCTGAATTTGTTCTGCGTAAAAACTGTCTCTACCTGTCCCCACCCCATTTTGACCAATTTCTAGGTGTTTTTCGAGGAAAATTTAAGAAAGAGATCGTAATTAAAGAGGACTCCGTCCGGGTTTTAAAAATCAGATGTGTTAATGTTTTCACCTAGTTTTGTATTTGTTTTGAATCTCCAAAAGTTGTACCCCCTAGGGTGCCCTGTTGTCGGATCGACGCCAAAATTTAACACTATGGTGCGACCCTACCACCGGACCTGCGTACCAAATTTGGCGGACCAAACTGCAGCCGTTATCAAGTTATTGGCCCATTTATGGATGACACGGCCGGACGCACGGACATGTTATAATTAATCATATAGAAGATATAACAATAACATAGTACTTGACGGCGACGATAGAATTGATGCGTGCCAGCGAGGGGACGCTGATCCCGGCCAGTTTTGATCTGCCAGGTTCCGACTGGACGGTGATCCGCTCACCCCTGCCAGGAGTTTACGGCCAGCCCGCCGCATACCACGGCAAGGGCCAGTGACGATAATCCGCCACGCCCCCGAATCTATGCCCTCGAGTCGGCCTCCTACGGCAGCCGGGGCCAGTGGCAGTAGAGCCGTATGAGCACGGCTCGACCAATATCACAGCGCCACGGTACCGCAAGGTCCAGATCCAGATCCAGATCCAGCGGCGAGTACGGCCGAGAGTTATCCCAACACTTCTATTGTCACTGGCAAGTACTGTGTTATGAGTAATGGAAACGGTTGGCACGCACAAAAACTTGAAATCAATGTGGATTACTGTAACGCCTACTTATTCTCTAACCTGTACACGACCCTGTGATGTTTGGCTTCAATCTTCCATCATACTTTCTATCTAAATACTATCTGTTGAACACTGAAATATCATGGAAAGTACCTATGCACGAGAGCGATTCGTATTCACGCGAACACTCGGTAACTGTCCTGCGAACACTCGGTAACTACCCTGCCCGCCCATTCTCTCGTCGGTACCGGTCAAAGCAGGGTACACGGTACCCACAATCACGGTAAAAGCAGGGTACACAGTACCCACAATCACGGTAAAAGCAGCAGCAGAGCTCGCACGATCGGCCACCTACAATGCTGTCCATTGTAGCGGCGCACACTCATCAGCGACTATACATCAGCGGTCACAGGAGTTGATCGTGTGGCTGTTTGTACCGCAGGCGCCGGCGTCCAGCTGGCATGGAGGGAAGGATCCCAGCTGCCATGGAGGGAGGGATCCCAGCTGTCATGGAGGGAAGGGATTCCAGCTGTCATGGAGGGAAGGGATTACAGCTGTCATGGAGGGAGGATCCCAGCTGGCATGGAGGGAGGATCCCAGCTGGCATGGAGGGAGGATCCCAGCTGGCATGGAGGGAGGATCCCAGCTGCCATGGAGGGAAGGGATTCCAGCTGTCATGGAGGGAGGGATCCCAGCTGCCATGGAGCGAGGGATCCCAGCTGCCATGGAGCGAGGGATCCCAGCTGCCATAGAGGGAGGGATCCCAGCTGTCATGGAGGGAGGATCCCAGCTGTCATGGAGGGAGGATCCCAGCTGCCATGGAGGGAAGGGATCCCAGCTGCCATGGAGGGAAGGGATTCCAGCTGGCATGGAGGGAGGATCCCAGCTGTCATGGAGGGAAGGGATCCCAGCTGCCATGGAGGGAGGGATCCCAGCTGGCATGAGGGAGGGATGCCAGCTGGCATGAGGGAGGGATCCCAGCTGCCATGGAGGGAGGGATCCCAGCTGCCATGGAGGGAGGGATCCCAGCTGCCATGGAGGGAGGGATACCAGCTGGCATGGAGGGAGGGATCCCAGCTGGCATGGAGGGAGGGGTCCCAGCTGCCATGGAGGGAGGGAGGGATCCCAGCTGGCATGGAGGGAGGGAGGGATCCCAGCTGCCATGGAGGGAGGGATCCCAGCTGCCATGGAGGGAGGGATCCCAGCTGGCATGGAGGGAGGATCCCAGAGCGGGGAGTGCAGGGACGCCAGCGCTGTCCGACCCACCACCAGCCGGCATAGCACGCTAACAAACGTCCATACAGCCGGCCCACACAGGCAGCTCCAAACGTCCATACAGCCGGCCCACACAGGCAGCTCCAAACGTCCATACAGCCGGCCCACACAGGCAGCTCCAAACGTCCATACAGCCGGCCCACACAGGCAGCTCCAAACGTCCATACAGCCGGCCCACACAGGCAGCTCCAAACGTTCATACAGCCGGCCCACACAGGCAGCTCCAAACGTCCATACAGCCGGCCCACACAGGCAGCTCCAAACGTCCATACAGCCGGCCCACACAGGCAGCTCCAAACGTCCATACAGCCGGCCCACACAGGCAGCTCCAAACGTCCATACAGCCGGCCCACACAGGCAGCTCCAAACGTCCATACAGCCGGCCCACACAGGCAGCTCCAAACGTTCATACAGCCGGCCCACACAGGCAGCTCCAAACGTCCATACAGCCGGCCCACACAGGCAGCTCCAAACGTCCATACAGCCGGCCCACACAGGCAGCTCCAAACGTCCATACAGCCGGCCCACACAGGCAGCTCCAAACGTCCATACAGCCGGCCCACACAGGCAGCTCCAAACGTCCATACAGCCGGCCCACACAGGCAGCTCCAAACGTCCATACAGCCGGCCCACACAGGCAGCTCCAAACGTCCATACAGCCGGCCCACACAGGCAGCTCCAAACGTCCATACAGCCGGCCCACACAGGCAGCTCCAAACGTTCATACAGCCGGCCCACACAGGCAGCTCCAAACGTCCATACAGCCGGCCCACACAGGCAGCTCCAAACGTCCATACAGCCGGCCCACACAGGCAGCTCCAAACGTCCATACAGCCGGCCCACACAGGCAGCTCCAAACGTCCATACAGCCGGCCCACACAGGCAGCTCCAAACGTTCATACAGCCGGCCCACACAGGCAGCTCCAAACGTCCATACAGCCGGCCCACACAGGCAGCTCCAAACGTCCATACAGCCGGCCCACACAGGCAGCTCCAAACGTCCATACAGCCGGCCCACACAGGCAGCTCCAAACGTCCATACAGCCGGCCCACACAGGCAGCTCCAAACGTCCATACAGCCGGCCCACACAGGCAGCTCCAAACGTTCATACAGCCGGCCCACACAGGCAGCTCCAAACGTCCATACAGCCGGCCCACACAGGCAGCTCCAAACGTCCATACAGCCGGCCCACACAGGCAGCTCCAAACGTCCATACAGCCGGCCCACACAGGCAGCTCCAAACGTCCATACAGCCGGCCCACACAGGCAGCTCCAAACGTCCATACAGCCGGCCCACACAGGCAGCTCCAAACGTCCATACAGCCGGCCCACACAGGCAGCTCCAAACGTCCATACAGCCGGCCCACACAGGCAGCTCCAAACGTCCATACAGCCGGCCCACACAGGCAGCTCCAAACGTCCATACAGCCGGCCCACACAGGCAGCTCCAAACGTTCATACAGCCGGCCCACACAGGCAGCTCCAAACGTCCATACAGCCGGCCCACACAGGCAGCTCCAAACGTCCATACAGCCGGCCCACACAGGCAGCTCCAAACGTTCATACAGCCGGCCCACACAGGCAGCTCCAAACGTCCATACAGCCGGCCCACACAGGCAGCTCCAAACGTCCATACAGCCGGCCCACACAGGCAGCTCCAAACGTCCATACAGCCGGCCCACACAGGCAGCTCCAAACGTCCATACAGCCGGCCCACACAGGCAGCTCCAAACGTCCATACAGCCGGCCCACACAGGCAGCTCCAAACGTTCATACAGCCGGCCCACACAGGCAGCTCCAAACGTCCATACAGCCGGCCCACACAGGCAGCTCCAAACGTCCATACAGCCGGCCCACACAGGCAGCTCCAAACGTTCATACAGCCGGCCCACACAGGCAGCTCCAAACGTCCATACAGCCGGCCCACACAGGCAGCTCCAAACGTCCATACAGCCGGCCCACACAGGCAGCTCCAAACGTCCATACAGCCGGCCCACACAGGCAGCTCCAAACGTCCATACAGCCGGCCCACACAGGCAGCTCCAAACGTCCATACAGCCGGCCCACACAGGCAGCTCCAAACGTCCATACAGCCGGCCCACACAGGCAGCTCCAAACGTCCATACAGCCGGCCCACACAGGCAGCTCCAAACGTCCATACAGCCGGCCCACACAGGCAGCTCCAAACGTCCATACAGCCGGCCCACACAGGCAGCTCCAAACGTCCATACAGCCGGCCCACACAGGCAGCTCCAAACGTCCATACAGCCGGCCCACACAGGCAGCTCCAAACGTCCATACAGCCGGCCCACACAGGCAGCTCCAAACGTCCATACAGCCGGCCCACACAGGCAGCTCCAAACGTCCATACAGCCGGCCCACACAGGCAGCTCCAAACGTCCATACAGCCGGCCCACACAGGCAGCTCCAAACGTCCATACAGCCGGCCCACACAGGCAGCTCCAATTCACGCAGCTGATTGTACTCGGCACCACTTCTTCCGAACACAGCGCCACTACGCGGCGGCTCGGTCAGTAACTAACACCAGAACACAAGACAGGCCGCCGGCCGCCAGCGCTGCGTGCCGGGCTAAAACTTAAACTCAACAGGCGACGGCTGAAAACAGCCGGGAAAAACGCGCGACACAGTAAAACATAACACTTGGGCAGCTGCATGACAGCGAAGCAAAAGAACTTGAGGGAAATTAAACGCTTGCAGAACAAATATTTGAATATATATGTTGTGTGGCTTTGTTTACGATCGACAAATTTACCTCACATCTGGGTGCCTTGAACTTGGAATAAGTCACATATATAACAACTACTGAACGTCACAAACGTTTCCGTGACAACAGTGTACATGTGTTTCACATTTACAACAGTAGCAGCCAACAGATCACATGCCATCACTAGTTTGGCATTTCCACAGATTATTGTCACCTCAGGGCTAAGCATCAGCCCGTCCAATGCGTTTCTTGCTAAATTCTAACTACTCTGCTTGGCAGATTGCCTGCACTCGACGTCCATTCATACCAACAGGGTCCCCCGCGGTCCCGCCTCTTCCTCCCATCTATCTCCTCATGTATCAGCCCCGCTGTGAACCTCACCAGGTCTCAGCCCTCCTGTGGATCTCACAGGTGTCAGTCCTCCTGTGGGCCTCACCAGGTCTCAGCCCCGCTGTGGGCCTCACCAGGTCTCAGCCCCGCTGTGGACCTCACCAGGTCTCAGCCCTCCTGTGGATCTCACAGGTGTCAGTCCTCCTGTGGGCCTCACCAGGTCTCAGCCCCGCTGTGGACCTCACCAGGTCTCAGCCCTCCTGTGGACCTCACAAGTATCAGTCCTCCTGTGGGCCGCCCTGTGCAGTCTCTCCGTCAGCGGCCGCAGCTGCGGTCTCCTCCGGTTCCTCCTCGCTTCCCAGCGGCACCTCCTCAAACTGCCCCTCCTGCTGCCGGTCTCCGGCGGCGGTCGGGTCTGCCGCCGCCGCCGGCTCGGCGTCCGCCGCGCCCGGGCCGCGCGGCCAGTCGGAGTCAGCGGCCAGTGACAGCCGCCGTCCGTCCACCGCCCGCCAACCACCGCCACCGCCCCCGCCCCCGCCGGCCGCCTCAGACACGGTGCGGCGGCGCCGTCGGGCGATCATACGCGCCGCGTTCAGCTCCTCCGACAGCGGCGGCTCCGGCTGCTCCGGCTGCTCCGGCTGCTCCGCCGGGAACGCGGGAGCTGGGACCTCCAGCTGCGGGCTGGTGGGCGGAGCCGGCTCCGTCCCTCCGGCCAGATTAGCAGACATGGCCTCAATCTGTTCCCGCATCTCGGCCCAGTACTGCTGCTCCTGTACACAGAGGTAGAGCCGTCAGCACCGACCCAGTACAGCTGTTCCCGTACACAGAGGTAGAGCCATCAGTACCGGCCCAGTACAGCTGTTCCCGTACACAGACAAACCCGCAGGACACGGTGAATCGCCAGGACACGGTCACACCCCGACCCGTGTAGTGCCGATCAGCCGACACTCTGGCCACAACTAAATGTGCACACTGAAACACAATGGAAATGCGTAGGAGAAGAGCATGGCCCCCGCTCCTTTGTTTAAGGTATCGCACATACTCCACTCTGCTAGTTATAAGGACACATGCCGTATGATAATAGCAGCTGGTAAATGGTGCCTCCCGCGTTCTAGAAGGCATTTCGTTACTAACTATCTATATCTGACGCGACCCAGGCAGCGGCGGGCGGGGGAGAGGGCATTGCGTACCACACCGACCCAGGCAGCGGGGGGGGGGACACCGCGTACCACACACAGCTGGCTGTCTGACCTGGCTGAGTCTGCGTACCACACATGGGGCACTGCGTACCACACATGGGGCACTGCGTACCACACATGGGGCACTGCGTACCACACATGGCACAGCTGGCTGTCTGACCTGGCTGAGTCGGAAGTCCTCTTCATAGTCGCTGGTGGCCGACTCGGTGGCGGCCGACACGCTGCCCAGGTCACACGTGTCCAGGTCGATAGGCACCAGGTCCGGCTCCAGCTCCCTATGACACACGCACGCGGCCACCCGCCGCCGTCAGTACGGCCACCCGCCGCCGTCAGTACGGCCACCCGCCGCCGTCAGTACGGCCACCCGCCGCCGTCAGTACGGCCACCCGCCGCCGTCAGTACGGCCACCCGCCGCCGTCAGTACGGACACCCGCCGCCGTCAGTACGGCCACCCGCCGCCGTCAGTACCGCCACCCGCCGCCGTCAGTACGGCCACACCCACCACACGCCACAGCCGCTCACGCATCAGCAGCATTGGAGCCCACGCAGAGGGAAATGACCAAATGCAAAATAACAGGCCAGCATGACTAGATTGCCTATACATAATTTATGTTAGAAATAACAATAATAAGGATTCAAACCATATCCATGTTGGTCAGTTTTTTGTTTGCTGTGAAGAGAGAATGTCAAAGCGACCCAGTTTCTGCTGTGGAGAGGGGGTGTCGAGGCGGGGGCCTACAAGAGCCGGCGCTGCTGGTGGATAGAGGGTGCCGAGGCGGGGGGCCTACAAGAGCCGGCGCTGCTGTGGAGAGGGGGTGTCGAGGCGGGGGGGGCTACAAGAGCCGGCGCTGCTGGTGGAGAGGGGGTGGGGTGAGGTGGCGCCCCACCTGAGCCGGCGCTGCTGGTGGAGAGAGGGTGGGGTGAGGTGGCGCCCCACCTGAGCCGCCGCTGCTGGTGGGGAGAGGGTGGGGTGAGGTGGCGCCCCACCTGAGCCGGCGCTGCTGGTGGATAGAGGGCGAGGGCGGGGGTGAGGTGGCGCCCCACCTGAGCCGGCGCTGCTGGTGGATTTGTTCAGAGATGTTCTCCAGCTCCCTGAGGGAGGAGCTGTAGCGGGCCTTGGCCGAGCTGACGGCGCGCTGCAGCTGCTGGATGGCCGCCTTCTGCCGCACCAGCTCCTGCTGTACCACCTCGCGTTGCTCGAAATAGGGTCGGGCGCGGCCCACGTGCCGCTCCAGCGACCGCTCCAACCGCTTCAGCTGCCCCGGCACACAGAGACAGAAGGGGTCACACAGGGTCACAAAGGGTCACACACGGTCAGACACGGTCACACAGGGTATAAAGGGGTCACACAGGGTCAGCCAAGGTCAGATACGGTCACACAGGGTCAGCCAAGGTCAGACACGGTCACATACTGCCAAGACGCGGTCAGACACAGTCACAAACCAGTGCGTGCCTGAGCCCACGTCAGCGTGCGCACTGGAAAGCAGCACGTAGTTATTATTTACTGAGTTGTGACTGGTTCTGGTGTTTTGATCGATAAGGAGATGCATATGATCGAGTGGGTGTGAAGATTTGGTTTGGTTAGGATAAGGCCGCTTCGGTCTACTTGAACCATTGCGCAGCCATGGGATGAAGGAGAAGGGGTAAAGTGGGTCAAAATGGACGCCGACCGGGCAACCGCCCATGAACAGGCCCTTCCCCGCAGCGCGAAGCTGCGAGGAGAGCCCACGCCATGCAGACGGCCACCACTCCCGGGGGGCAGCTCGAGGCCACCACATGCCCGGTGGCCAGCGACCACCAGACCCGGGTTAACGCGGGCGTGACAAAGGATGGAGGACCGGCAGTCGGAAGGATCAAAAGGGATCTGGGGTGTGAAGATGCGCAAAATGGGGGTGGTACATCGATAATTTACTGAATATTGTAGATGGTTAAATCTTTTCAAGTTAACCTGCATTTTCAGAAAGCAATTCTAAAAAATGATACTGATGACACCATGAGAGCGCACAGAGTACCGAAGAGGCCGACTCGGACCTGCGTCGGGCCGCCGCAACTGTAGCGCACCTTTTTCTGCGCCTCTGAGAAAGTGTTTGCGCGCTTCAGGTGCTCCGTCTCGCTGCTGTGCTTCAGCTGTTCGGCCTCCATCAGCTTCATGGTGGCGTGGTTCAGCATCTCCTGCCACGCGCTGTCGAACTCAAACTGCTGCGGCGGGGAGACGGAGTTGGAGGAGCTGCTCCGCCGCGGCAGGAATCGCTCCTCGGCCAGCTGAATTGTCTCACGCGCGTTCTGGTGCAGTACTGCCGGCGGAGGGAGAGACGGAGGGTCGCTTCAGACGGAGGGAGAGACGGAGGGTCGCTTCAGGCGGAGGGAGGGTCGCTTCAGGCGGAGGGAGAGACGGAGGGTCGCTTCAGGCGGGGGGAAGAGACGGAGGGTCGCTTCAGGCGGAGGGAGAGACTGAGGGTCGCTTCAGGCGGGGGGAAGAGACGGAGGGTCGCTTCAGGCGGAGGGAGAGACGGAGGGTCGCTTCAGGCGGGGGGAAGAGACGGAGGGTCGCTTCAGGCGGAGGGAGAGACTGAGGGTCGCTTCAGGCGGAGGGAGAGACTGAGGGTCGCTTCAGGCGGAGGAAGAGACGGAGGGTCGCTTCAGGCGGAGGGAGAGACGGAGGGTCGCTTCAGGCGGGGGGAAGAGACGGAGGGTCGCTTCAGGCGGAGGGAGAGACGGAGGGTCGCTTCAGGCGGAGGGAGAGACGGAGGGTTGCTTCTGGCGGAGGGAGAGACGGAGGGTCGCTTCAGGCGGAGGGAGAGACTGAGGGTCGCTTCTGGCGGAGGGAGAGACGGGGGGTCGCTTCAGGCGAAGGAAGGGCCGCTTCAGGCGGAGGGAGAGGCGGAGGGTCGCTTCAGGCGGAGGGAGAGACGGAGGGTCGCTTCAGGCGGAGGGAGAGACGGAGGGTCGCTTCAGGCGGAGGGAGGTTCGCTTCAGACGGAGGGAGAGACGGAGGGTCGCTTCACGCGGAGGGAGAGACGGAGGGTCGCTTCAGGCGGAGGGAGAGACAGAGGGTCGCTTCAGGAGGGAGAGACGGAGGGTCGCTTCAGGCGGAGGGAGAGACGGAGGGTCGCTTCAGGCGGAGGGAGGGTCGCTTCAGGCGGAGGGAGAGACGGAGGGTCGCTTCAGGCGGAGGGAGAGACGGAGGGTCGCTTCAGGCGGAGGGAGGGTCGCTTCAGGCGGAGGGAGAGACGGAGGGTCGCTTCAGGCGGAGGGAGAGACGGAGGGTCGCTTCAGGCGAAGGAAGGGCCGCTTCAGGCGGAGGGAGAGACGGAGGGTCGCTTCAGGCGAAGGGAGAGACGGAGGGTCGCTTCAGGCGGAGGGAGAGACGGAGGGTCGCTTCAGGCGGAGGGAGAGACGGAGGGTCGCTTCAGGCGGAGGGAGAGACGGAGGGTCGCTTCAGGCGGGGGGAAGAGACGGAGGGTCGCTTCAGGCGGAGGGAGAGACTGAGGGTCGCTTCAGGCGGAGGGAGAGACGGAGGGTCGCTTCTGGCGGAGGGAGAGACGGGGGGTCGCTTCAGGCGAAGGAAGGGCCGCTTCAGGCGGAGGGAGAGGCGGAGGGTCGCTTCAGGCGGAGGGAGAGACGGAGGGTCGCTTCAGGCGGAGGGAGAGACGGAGGGTCGCTTCAGGCGGAGGGAGGTTCGCTTCAGACGGAGGGAGAGACGGAGGGTCGCTTCACGCGGAGGGAGAGACGGAGGGTCGCTTCAGGCGGAGGGAGAGACTGAGGGTCGCTTCAGGCGGGGGGAAGAGACGGAGGGTCGCTTCAGGCGGAGGGAGAGACTGAGGGTCGCTTCAGGCGGAGGAAGAGACGGAGGGTCGCTTCAGGCGGAGGGAGAGACGGAGGGTCGCTTCAGGCGGGGGGAAGAGACGGAGGGTCGCTTCAGGCGGAGGGAGAGACGGAGGGTCGCTTCAGGCGGAGGGAGAGACGGAGGGTCGCTTCTGGCGGAGGGAGAGACGGAGGGTCGCTTCAGGCGGAGGGAGAGACTGAGGGTCGCTTCTGGCGGAGGGAGAGACGGGGGGTCGCTTCAGGCGAAGGAAGGGCCGCTTCAGGCGGAGGGAGAGGCGGAGGGTCGCTTCAGGCGGAGGGAGAGACGGAGGGTCGCTTCAGGCGGAGGGAGAGACGGAGGGTCGCTTCAGGCGGAGGGAGGTTCGCTTCAGACGGAGGGAGAGACGGAGGGTCGCTTCACGCGGAGGGAGAGACGGAGGGTCGCTTCAGGCGGAGGGAGAGACAGAGGGTCGCTTCAGGAGGGAGAGACGGAGGGTCGCTTCAGGCGGAGGGAGAGACGGAGGGTCGCTTCAGGCGGAGGGAGGGTCGCTTCAGGCGGAGGGAGAGACGGAGGGTCGCTTCAGGCGGAGGGAGAGACGGAGGGTCGCTTCAGGCGGAGGGAGGGTCGCTTCAGGCGGAGGGAGAGACGGAGGGTCGCTTCAGGCGGAGGGAGAGACGGAGGGTCGCTTCAGGCGAAGGAAGGGCCGCTTCAGGCGGAGGGAGAGACGGAGGGTCGCTTCAGGCGAAGGGAGAGACGGAGGGTCGCTTCAGGCGGAGGGAGAGACGGAGGGTCGCTTCAGGCGGAGGGAGAGACGGAGGGTCGCTTCAGGCGGAGGGAGAGACGGAGGGTCGCTTCAGGCGGAGGGAGATACGGAGGGTCGCTTCGGGCGGAGGGAGAGACGGAGGGTCGCTTCAGGCGGAGGGAGAGACGGAGGGTCGCTTCAGGCGGAGGGAGAGACGGAGGGTCGCTTCAGGAGGGAGAGACGGAGGGTCGCTTCAGGCGGAGGGAGAGACGGAGGGTCGCTTCAGGCGGAGGGAGAGACGGAGGGTCGCTTCAGGCGAAGGAAGGGCCGCTTCAGGCGGAGGGAGAGACGGAGGGTCGCTTCAGGCGGAGGGAGAGACGGAGGGTCGCTTCAGGCGGAGGGAGAGACGGAGGGTCGCTTCAGGCGGAGGGAGAGACGGAGGGTCGCTTCAGGCGGAGGGAGAGACGGAGTGTCGCTTCAGGCGAAGGAAGGGCCGCTTCAGGCGGAGGGAGAGACGGAGGGTCGCTTCAGGCGGAGGGAGAGACGGAGGGTCGCTTCAGGCGAAGGAAGGGCCGCTTCAGGCGGAGGGAGAGACTGAGGGTCGCTTCAGGCGGAGGGAGAGACGGAGGGTCGCTTCTGGCGGAGGGAGAGACGGGGGGTCGCTTCAGGCGAAGGAAGGGCCGCTTCAGGCGGAGGGAGAGGCGGAGGGTCGCTTCAGGCGGAGGGAGAGACGGAGGGTCGCTTCAGGCGGAGGAAGAGACGGAGGGTCGCTTCAGGCGGAGGGAGGTTCGCTTCAGACGGAGGGAGAGACGGAGGGTCGCTTCACGCGGAGGGAGAGACGGAGGGTCGCTTCAGGCGGAGGGAGAGACTGAGGGTCGCTTCAGGCGGGGGGAAGAGACGGAGGGTCGCTTCAGGCGGAGGGAGAGACTGAGGGTCGCTTCAGGCGGAGGGAGAGACTGAGGGTCGCTTCAGGCGGAGGAAGAGACGGAGGGTCGCTTCAGGCGGAGGGAGAGACGGAGGGTCGCTTCAGGCGGGGGGAAGAGACGGAGGGTCGCTTCAGGCGGAGGGAGAGACGGAGGGTCGCTTCAGGCGGAGGGAGAGACGGAGGGTCGCTTCTGGCGGAGGGAGAGACGGAGGGTCGCTTCAGGCGGAGGGAGAGACTGAGGGTCGCTTCTGGCGGAGGGAGAGACGGGGGGTCGCTTCAGGCGAAGGAAGGGCCGCTTCAGGCGGAGGGAGAGGCGGAGGGTCGCTTCAGGCGGAGGGAGAGACGGAGGGTCGCTTCAGGCGGAGGGAGAGACGGAGGGTCGCTTCAGGCGGAGGGAGGTTCGCTTCAGACGGAGGGAGAGACGGAGGGTCGCTTCACGCGGAGGGAGAGACGGAGGGTCGCTTCAGGCGGAGGGAGAGACAGAGGGTCGCTTCAGGAGGGAGAGACGGAGGGTCGCTTCAGGCGGAGGGAGAGACGGAGGGTCGCTTCAGGCGGAGGGAGGGTCGCTTCAGGCGGAGGGAGAGACGGAGGGTCGCTTCAGGCGGAGGGAGAGACGGAGGGTCGCTTCAGGCGGAGGGAGGGTCGCTTCAGGCGGAGGGAGAGACGGAGGGTCGCTTCAGGCGGAGGGAGAGACGGAGGGTCGCTTCAGGCGAAGGGAGAGACGGAGGGTCGCTTCAGGCGGAGGGAGAGACGGAGGGTCGCTTCAGGCGGAGGGAGAGACGGAGGGTCGCTTCAGGCGGAGGGAGAGACGGAGGGTCGCTTCAGGCGGAGGGAGATACGGAGGGTCGCTTCAGGCGGAGGGAGAGACGGAGGGTCGCTTCAGGCGGAGGGAGAGACGGAGGGTCGCTTCAGGCGGAGGGAGGTTCGCTTCAGGCGGAGGGAGAGACGGAGAGTCGCTTCAGGCGGAGGGAGGTTCGCTTCAGACGGAGGGAGAGACGGAGGGTCGCTTCAGACGGAGGGTCGCTTCAGACGGAGGGAGAGACGGAGGGTCACTTCAGGCGGAGGGAAGAGACGGAGAGTCGCTTCAGGCGGAGGGAAGAGACGGAGGGTCGCTTCAGGCGGAGGGAGAGACGGAGGGTCGCTTCAGGCGGAGGGCAGCCGGCCGGCGGGAGGCGGTCGTATCTCGGGAATCCCACTGTTGATATATAGGGAAGCATAACGTGATACAAAATCGCAAGACGTGCATACAGGTGAGATTGCATAAATAGAAACTACGCACTGCGTGAGAACGTGGGAACAAACGAGAGCTATGTTTGACGAGGCACCGTGAACGTCCGTTCCGCACCTCAGGACGACACTGGCTGGCACCACCGCACCACTGCACCGCGGCGTCAGCGGGGGGCGGGGGCGGGGGCGGGGGACTGACCGCTAGCGCGCTGGAACTGCACGGCCGCCTTGTGGCAGTCGAGCTGGGTGCGGCGCGCCACCTCGCGCGCCTCGTAATAGGAGCGCGCCTTCTCCACAGCCGAGCCGATCCGGCGGGAGAGCAGCTTCAGGCTGGCCGTGGCGTTACTCAGCGTGCTCCGGAACAGCGCGTTGGCCTCCTGTCGGCGACACAGGACGGCCGTCACATGGACCGGACAACGCTAACTGGTACAGTGTACACAGTGGCTGGCTCACTGTTACAGTGAATATAGACGCTGGCTCACTGCTACAGTGGACACAGCGGCTGGCTCGCTGTTACAGTGGACACAGTGGCTGGCTCACTGTTACAGTGGACACAGTGGCTGGCTCACTGTTACAGTGGACACAGCGGCTGGCTCGCTGTTACAGTGGACACAGTGGCTGGCTCACTGTTACAGTGGACACAGTGGCTGTCTCACTGTTACAGTGGACACAGCGGCTGTCTCACTGTTACAGTGGACACAGTGGCTGGCTCACTGTTACAGTGGACACAGTGGCTGTCTCACTGTTACAGTGGACACAGTGGCTGTCTCACTGTTACAGTGGACACAGCGGCTGGCTCGCTGTTACAGTGGACACAGTGGCTGTCTCACTGTTACAGTGGACACAGTGGCTGTCTCACTGTTACAGTGGAGACAGCGGCTGTCTCACTGTTACAGTGGACACAGTGGCTGGCTCACTGTTACAGTGGACACAGTGGCTGGCTCACTGTTACAGTGGACACAGTGGCTGTCTCACTGTTACAGTGGACACAGCGGCTGGCTCGCTGTTACAGTGGACACAGTGGCTGGCTCACTGTTACAGTGGACACAGAGGTATTATGGTGGACACAAACGTGCAGCTGTTACAGTGGACACGAGTAGGCTAAGGCCAAGGCCAGGTAGAACGCCCCAGCCGAAAAAGTGGTGACAACACGTAATTTAGCTGCACCGTCCCCGCGGTCGCTGTGACGTGGACGAGGGTCACACGATCGGCTGGCCGGTCGCGCCTACGTAGTACCCAGCCGAGATCCTAAGTAGAGTCAACGCGTACGTCCCTCCCGTTGTTCTCCCTCGGTTTCTTTGTTTACGAGCCGATTATTCAATTTAAGATGTCTGCCTGCCACGAACTGAGCGATGTATCAGATCCCGTTGAGAAAAATGCAATCCGACTCTGTTTACTCTGTTTACTGTCCGACTGTTTACATTCTGAGCTGGCAAATTGCACCGTGATTCCTTCCGGCCGGCCGCCGTACGTAACGCCAACACGCACGTCCCTGCCGGTTTGTGTCGCTTAGTTCCATCGATTACGGGCCGATTGTTAAACATCAGATAGCTATCGGCCACGAATTAAGCGATGTATCAGATGCAATTGATAAAATTTAAATCCAACTCCACCTTTTCCAAATTATTGGCCGGCAAAGTAACCGGCCGCTGATCCTAGGAGCCCGCCCGTACGTGACGCCAGCACGATGACGGTCCTCCCGGCTTGTGTCGCTTGGTTCCTTCGTTTGTCGGCCGATTGCAGGGGCGGCGGATAAGGGGACAGCTGCCCTGCCCTCCCCCTCCCCCCTTACTTATAATGGGGAGGTCACGAAATTGACCCGACCTTAGGTCACCGATATACAACAAAAAATCCGAGATAAATTGATTGTAGGTATTTATGACCTTATGCAATCCTGTAAGTTTGAAACCGATCGGCCTAAAACTGTGGCTGTGGTACGACCGCAAACTTTTTGAAGGTGGGGTCACGTGACCTGGCCTGGTGACCTGACCTTGAGATGTCCCGAGGTCAATAATTTTACCCAATTTGGGTACTTGATGCCCGAGCAGCTGTGCCAAAAACGGTGGCGCGCAGCGCTGCCGTTTTTCCGCTATCTTCGAAAAACCTTAGGGGGCGTCTAAACGCCCCCTCCCCGGCACGACATGGGTTAACACGCGCACTGGAGGGGGTATGCCCAGGGGGGGGGGGCTCACTCCGGGACTTTCAGCATTACGCGGGAGGGTCCCATCAAACACCAGCCTCTGATTGGTCGTGACGTGAACGGTACATGACTTGTGCTAGCCGGCATGATCAGCGTGCAAAATCCCATTGATCCTCCCCCCGCTCTAACTCGAAAACTAAAAGGCTAGAAAGACGCGGAAAAAAACGCTCGAAAGCTCTCTACAAGGCCATTTGAAGTTATTCCGGGTATTATTTGGCTCAGGTCAATATTGAGGTCACCAGAGGTCATCAAATGTCACATTTTCCAAGTATAGGACTTCGGTCAAAAAAAAAATCTCGGAAACTATGAGAGCTAGTAACAAACAGAAGAAAACAATCGAAAGCTCATGACAAATTTGATCGCCAAAGTTGCCCTCAAATTTAAGCTCAGGTCAATAGTTTAAGCCCCAGAGGTCACCAAAGGTCACGAGGGCATTTCCCCAAAAAGTGTTTCATAAATTACTTTGTATTGGTTAGACATAACAGTAATTGTAACACCATAGTGTTTGTCTTGTCAAGGAGCTTCTAATATTAATGGTGACCTGACGGGTCAACTTAAAAATTTTACCTCAGGCCAACGGTCATTTGGTGACCCAGGTAGGTTGTGTTGCATATGGGGCGACGGAACTTGACGAGACAAACACAGTGATGTCATTTGCACGTCTCTATCTGTATTGTATCAAGAGTTATTGGCAAAAAAGTGTTGGTGACCGAGATGACCTCATCTGAACTTGCAGAGGACACTAAGCAACAATTGCACCTGGGTCATCAATAATGAGCTAAACTAACGTGATTCTGACAGAATTGGTCTGATTCAATACATATTCTCTGAAAAGGAAGTATTTGTATATTTTCCCATTGACTTACAATGGGAGGTCACGAAATTGACCTGACCATGGTTGCCATGGCTACCATGGTTGTCTACCATGACAGACTCAAGCCGTGCATCGTCCGTGAGGATGAGTGCTACAGCGATGTGCCGGGTGATCTTGGTATCCCGACAATCGGCGGTCCTCCGCGTCACACTGACCCAGTGGAGGAGGGTGGTGTGCGTCACACTGACCCAGTGGAGGAGGGTGGAGTGCGGGATGAGTGATACAGCGATGTGCCGGGTGATCTTGGTATCCCGACAATCGGCGGTCCTCCGCGTCACACTGACCCAGTGGAGGAGGGTGGTGTGCGGGAACTGACCCAGTGGAGGAGGGTGGAGTGCGGGATGAGTGATACAGCGATGTGCCGGGTGATCTTGGTATCCCGACAATAGGCGGTCCTCCGCGTCACACTGACCCAGTGGAGGAGGGTGGTGTGCGGGATGAGTGATACAGCGATGTGCCGGGTGATCTTGGTATCCCGACAATCGGCGGTCCTCCGCGTCACACTCACCCAGTGGAGGAGGGTGGTGTGCGGGATGGTCGTGTTGGTCCGGCGGAAGCGGTCTCGCCACGCCATGTTGATTCGGAGGACGTTTCGCAGGATGGTGTGATAGGTCCGGCGATTTCACACCCTCCTCCCAATAGATATAGTGAAGGGGAAGATGATCTGTGCGATGGCGGAATCGGTCTTGAGGTAGACGGAGCTGGGAGTGACCTGGCCCGTCCTGATTTTGACGGAGCTGGGAGTGACCTGGCCCGTCCTGATTTTGACGGAGCTGGGAGTGACCTGGCCCGTCCTGATTTTGACGGAGCTGGGAGCAACCTGGCCCGTCCTGATTTTGACGGAGCTGGGAGCAACCTGGCCCGACCTGATTTTGACGGAGCTGGGAGTAACCTGGCCCGTCCTGATTTTGACGGAGCTGGGAGTGACCTGGCCCGTCCTGATTTTGACGGAGCTGGGAGTAACCTAGCCCGTCCTGATTTTGACGGAGCTGGGAGTGACCTGGCCCGTCCTGATTTTGACGGAGCTGGGAGTAACCTGGCCCGTCCTGATTTTGACGGAGCTGGGAGAAACCTGGCCCGTCCTGATTTTGACGGAGCTGGGAGCAACCTGGCCCGTCCTGATTTTGACGGAGCTGGGAGCAACCTGGCCCGTCCTGATTTTGACGGAGCTGGGAGTAACCTAGCCCGTCCTGATTTTGACGGAGCTGGGAGTGACCTAGCCCGTCCTGATTTTGACGGAGCTGGGAGTGACCTGGCCCGTCCTGATTTTGACGGAGCTGGGAGTGACCTGGCCCGTCCTGATTTTGACGGAGCTGGGAGTGACCTGGCCCGTCCTGATTTTGACGGAGCTGGGAGCAACCTGGCCCGTTCTGATTTTGACGGAGCTGGGAGCAACCTGGCCCGTCCTGATTTTGACGGAGCTGGGAGTGACCTGGCCCGTCCTGATTTTGACGGAGCTGGGAGCAACCTGGCCCGTCCTGATTTTGACGGAGCTGGGAGTGACCTGGCCCGTCCTGATTTTGACGGAGCTGGGAGCAACCTGGCCCGTCCTGATTTTGACGGAGCTGGGAGTGACCTGGCCCGTCCTGACTTTGACGGAGCTGGGAGTAACCTAGCCCGTCCTGATTTTGACGGAGCTGGGAGCAACCTGGCCCGTCCTGATTTTGACGGAGCTGGGAGTGACCTGGCCCGTCCTGATTTTGACGGAGCTGGGAGCAACCTGGCCCGTCCTGATTTTGACGGAGCTGGGAGTGACCTGGCCCGTCCTGATTTTGACGGAGCTGGGAGCAACCTGGCCCGTCCTGATTTTGACGGAGCTGGGAGTGACCTGGCCCGTCCTGATTTTGACGGAGCTGGGAGCAACCTGGCCCGTCCTGATTTTGACGGAGCTGGGAGCAACCTGGCCCGTCCTGATTTTGACGGAGCTGGGAGTGACCTGGCCCGTCCTGATTTTGACGGAGCTGGGAGCAACCTGACCCGTCCTGATTTTGACGGAGCTGGGAGTGACCTGGCCCGTCCTGATTTTGACGGAGCTGGGAGCAACCTGGCCCGTCCTGATTTTGACGGAGCTGGGAGTGACCTGGCCCGTCCTGATTTTGACGGAGCTGGGAGTGACCTGGCCCGTCCTGATTTTGACGGAGCTGGGAGCAACCTGGCCCGTCCTGATTTTGACGGAGCTGGGAGTGACCTGGCCCGTCCTGATTTTGACGGAGCTGGGAGCAACCTGGCCCGTCCTGATTTTGACGGAGCTGGGAGTGACCTGGCCCGTCCTGATTTTGACGGAGCTGGGAGCAACCTGGCCCGTCCTGATTTTGACGGAGCTGGGAGTGACCTGGCCCGTCCTGATTTTGACGGAGCTGGGAGCAACCTGGCCCGTCCTGATTTTGACGGAGCTGGGAGCAACCTGGCCCGTCCTGATTTTGACGGAGCTGGGAGTGACCTGGCCCGTCCTGATTTTGACGGAGCTGGGGTGACCTGGCCCGTCCTGATTTTGACGGAGCTGGGAGTGACCTGGCCCGTCCTGATTTTGACGGAGCTGGGGTGACCTGGCCCGTCCTGATTTTGACGGAGCTGGGAGTGACCTGGCCCGTCCTGATTTTGACGGAGCTGGGAGTAACCTAGCCCGTCCTGATTTTGACGGAGCTGGGAGTGACCTGGCCCGTCCTGATTTTGACGGAGCTGGGAGTAACCTAGCCCGTCCTGATTTTGACAGAGCTGGGAGTAACCTAGCCCGTCCTGATTTTGACGGAGCTGGGAGTGACCTGGCCCGTCCTGATTTTGACGGAGCTGGGAGTGACCTGGCCCGTCCTGATTTTGACGGAGCTGGGAGTGACCTGGCCCGTCCTGATTTTGAAGAAGCTGGGAGTGACTTGGCGGATACTGATGACGTGAGGCGAGGTGACTCAGTGAATTCTGATGTTGATGACTCCACTTCACCACTGCCGGTGACGCCCTATGCCGGAGTGCGAAGGCGTGGAAGAAATAGATGGGCACCAGATGGGTTAGGGCCTAGGGGAGTGGGAATACTAGAAGCTAGACTGCACTCGTTTGAGACAGGTCATTAATTTCGTCTTTGTTCGCTGTCCTATGAGTAGGTATGAGTACGCTGCGAGTTGCCGTTTCTCGTGTCGCTTGGATGTGCGCTGTACGGCGAGGAGAGATGTGACGTAGTTGCATCTGATGCATGTTGCCGGCTGCTTCTGTGATCAGTGGGTTCGCCTGCTGCATGATCAGTGGGTTCGCCTGCTGCATGATCAGTGGGTTCGCCTGCTGCATGATCAGTGGGTTCGCCTGCTGCATGATCAGTGGGTTCGGCTGCTGCATGATCAGTGGGTTCGGCTGCTGCATGATCAGTGGGTTCGCCTGCTGCATGATCAGTGGGTTCGGCTGCTGCATGATCAGTGGGTTCGGCTGCTGCATGATCAGTGGGTTCGCCTGCTGCATGATCAGTGGGTTCGGCTGCTGCATGATCAGTGGGTTCGCCTGCTGCATGATCAGTGGGTTCGGCTGCTGCATGATCAGTGGGTTCGGCTGCTGCATGATCAGTGGGTTCGCCTGCTGCATGATCAGTGGGTTCGGCTGCTGCATGATCAGTGGGTTCGGCTGCTGCATGATCAGTGGGTTCGGCTGCTGCTGCTGCATGATGGTGGCGTATGCTGCATGCTGCTGCTCGTCCCCGTAATGCATGCCCTCCTTGCTGGCAGGTGGTGAGGCAGCTGGGCTGAAATATATGTATGTTCAAGGTTTACTGGATTTACAGGATCGTATCTCACCTCTAGTTTATTTTCAAGCTTGTTGATGTCATCTGATGACGCATTTAGCCGCTCCAGTTCAATCTGAAATGAAAGCAACAAATATCGAATTGTTTCAAATGGACACTAGAGACCACGGCAGCGTACTTTAGAACACTATACATAGGAATTCCGAGGGGAAAGATGTCACAGGCCGTTCTTTAGAAATTCCCAGCCTGGACTAGCCAGAGTATGCCAGACATTCCGGCCAGAACGAGGGGAATGAAAAACAACAACCCAAGCCAATATGACAGCGCCATCACCATATCAAATACATGTTGGTGATGCATTTGAGGGCAAAAACACCATGGAATATCCAAAAGAACGCTTAAAAAAGTGTCATCATTCAGACTCCGAACGTGACGGCACATTTTGATTCAGAATGCTCTAAAGAATGTGGCCCAAAACATGTGACATGAAGGGAAAATCCTAGACCACTTTCAAATCCCCAGCAGGAGTCAGGAGGCCAGTTGCCTTGCCTCTGCCTGCCCCCCCCCCCCCCCCCTGCCTGCCCTGCCCTGCCCTGTCCTGTCCTGCCCTGCCCTGCCCTGCCCTGCCCTGCCCTGCCCTGCCCTGCCCTGCCCTGCCCTGCCCTGCCCTGCCCTGCCCTGCCCTGCCCTGCCCTGCCCTGCCCTGCCCTGCCCTGCCCTGCCCTGCCCTGCCCTGCCCTGCCCTGCCCTGCCCTGCCCTGCCCTGCCCTGCCCTGCCCTGCCCTGCCCTGCCCTCCTCCTCCTCCTCCTCCTCCTCCTCCTCCTCCTCCTCCTCCTCCTCCTCCTCCTCCTCCTCCTCCTCCTCCCTCCCCCCCACCACCAACTCCAGCTGATGACCCCCTCATATTCATAGATATTTGTAAATCTGCCCAACTACTACTACTAGTTATTTTAGGGTCAGACAAAATGCCGTCGGTTGATGAAGTAACAGATTCACCCATTTGCCAAATATTCATAATTTGTCAAATATAGTGTGAGGCAGTGAGGCAGTTCATTGCAAGAGCACGAGAATATTGTGTGAGGCAGTGTAGTTTAAAGGGAGACAATCACCTTTTTCCACAAAAATGGAGTTAGCACCTGAAATCAATAGACGAGGCCAAAATATGATGTAAATTCATGACATTTTACATATAAACATTCCTGCCGAAAGATATTGTCAGTTTCCTACTGATAAGCGATCCACGCTTATATCGGTCGGTACTTAGCAAGTACTCGATAACGAATTCAGTAAATTAGCCTCCCTACGCATTGTTATTTATCATGAAGCTATGCAATATGTTTCCTGCACTCTATCTTTTGCGAATATGTGCCAAAAATGTTATGAACAATCAACAATCATTTTAAAAAGGTGCATTGAAATCGGCTGTTTAGCTTGGCACCGGCCGGCCGGTGCCAAGCTAAACTACGGCGATCTATTTAGTGTCGGCGATTTGTTTACAAGCGCCCATTCAACAACATTGAACAGATTGATGCAAAAGCGCCAGATGTTGCGCTTTCCAATAGTGGAGGGAAAATACCGATCATTAATTTTCCCAAACTTCCAACTTTGAATTAGGGAATAATTGTATTTAATTCTTAAATTTAGATCACAACATTTTAATACCATAACGGTATCCAAATGAGTTGTTGCTCACCAAATCAAAAGGTGATTATCGCCCTTTAAAGCGCACGAGAATAGCCCGGGAAAATCGAGAGGGATGTTTTGCGCTGCCGCGGGGAGTGTGGCAAATGAGTTGTTGCTCACCAAATCAAAAGGTGATTATCGCCCTTTAAAGCGCACGAGAATAGCCCGGGAAAATCGAGAGGGATGTTTTGCGCTGCCGCGGGGAGTGTGGGGCCTTGGTGGCCTTATACGGCCTTGGTGTGGGGATTCTAGAGAGGATCGGGTACTTTAAATGTTGCTTGTTAGTCAATAATATATATATAATTTTGTGACGAATCTTTCCACAAGCTATTTCAGCTATAAAGATATAAAAGATGTCACAGCTTGATTTGCGGCTTATACCAGAATTCAAGTAGGACATTTCCCCGTCTGCAGTTGGCTGAGGCCAGCAGTGGCATTCATCAGGCGCCGATCTCCTGCAGTGACTGAGCGCTGGGATGATCTGATCGGCTGTGAACACGTGCGGACGTTTCTGATGGAGGTCACGGAGAAAGTGCACAGGTCAGATCCGGTCCGGGGCCGCTGGGACGTTAGTGGCACCGAGGCCCACCTCTGGGTGGACGCCAGTTCAGTCGCCATTGGTGTGGCGCTGGAAGTTGATGGTTCGGTCATTGAAGATGGTGCTTGGCTTCGTACAAGTGATGCAACGCACATCAATATGGCGGAACTTGACGCCGTCGTGAAAGGCTTGAACTTGGCGCTGGCGTGGGGCTTTGTGCAGATCGTTCTCTACACAGACTCAGCGACTGCGCACCGGTGGATTTCTGATGGCCTCACTGGTAAGGCTAGACTCCGGACAAAGGCGGCAAGCGAAATGCTGATCCGGCGCCGAGTTGAAATAGTCACGTCACTTGTGAAAGAGTATGGCTTGCAACTGTCCGTGGTCCCGGTGCCGTCTGAACAGAACAAAGCCGACGTCTTGACGCGTGTCCCGCAACGCTGGCTTAGATCTCTGGCAGAAGGATCAGACGAGGCGCTTCCTGCCTGTGGGCTGGCAGTCGAGACAGGCGTGCACGCTGTAAACAGCATGATCACGCGTGTGCATCATGACTGGGGTCATCCAGGTGTTCGACGCACGCATTACTTTGCACGGCATGAGAACCCGAACGTGACCAAGAAGCAGGTGCAGTGTGCAGATCTATCGACCCCGCTCCAGTGAAGTGGAGATCAGGAAAACTTTAGGTGGACGCTGAGTGGTCGAGGCTGGCAATCGACGTCACTCACGTCCATGGGCAGCCGTATCTCACAGTAGTAGACTGTGGTTCAAGTCATTTCGCGGTCTGGAATCCACTGAGGGCAGAGACAGCTGAGGCTGTTGTGGAACAGCTGGACGCGCTGTTCGTGGAGCAAGGCTCGCCTGTTGAGCTCCTGATGGATAATTCTACGCAGTGTCCCAAAATTTGTTGATTTGGGTGAGAAATGACACCCAAATGCGAATAATTTTGCACTCTCACTCCCCATTTTAGGAGTTAATTTTCCACTCCCAAATTGAAATAGTATGAATTGTGATACCTATTGATTCTGACAAATTTTGACTAAAAATACATGATTTCAACAAAAAGCTACTGCTTTTCATATTCAAAAAAATCAATATTGCATCATTTTCCTACAGAATTGTCCACTCCATGGTCTTTTTTTACTTGAATTTTCCACTCTGACACCCAAGCAAGTGCGCTTCGTCCAGTTCGCGTCACAATGGGGCATCACAGTGCGCTACCGATGCGCATACGTTCCATCTGGGAATGGAATAGTGGAGCGAAATCATCGCACGATCAAGGTTATCGCTGCCCGAAAGGGATGTGTGGTCTCGGACGCGGTGGATATCTATAACGCGACTCCACGTGACGTTTCCAACGCGCAGTCTACTCCCGCGTGCATCTTGAGCAGCTATGTCCAGCCCGACATGGTGGCACCGAGGCCTTGTGACGCTGTGGACAGCCCGTATGAAATCGGGGAGTGTGTCTGGGTTCGGCCACCACAAGCGCGTTGCGACACGCGGTATGAGCAAGGTGACAAACATTATATCTGAGCAGGCGGTGGAAGGGGACGGCGTACCACGGCATGTCCGAGAGCTGCGGCCACGAGCGGTGGAAGAACGTGCTAGAAATCTCCCTCAGGACACGGGACAGCGCGCGCCTTGTGGCGCTCGATGCGATTCTGTGAATGTGGAGCCGCTGATCCTTCGGTTTGGTGACCCAAGGCAGGCCGCAGACTGCGCTGGAGCAGGGCCAGCTGAAGATGAGACGCCGAGAAATCGGCCGCATAGACGCTCTGAGCGAGTGAGGAGGCAACCTGAGCGACTTAACTACGCGTGATATGAACTCGTAGACACAGTGTGTTTGTTTGTTTCTGTTTGTTTGTTTGGTTTGTTTGTGTATTGTTTATGACCTTGAGGTCAGGGGGAGTGTGAGGTAGAGTTCATTGCAAGAGCACGAGAATATTGTGTGAGGCAGTGTAGTTTAAAGCGCATGTGGGGCCGGAGTTTCGGGCTCCGCCCCTGTGTCGTGCGGGCTGACGGCTCGGCTCGCCTGCGGGGTCGCACTCGGCGCATGCGCGCCGACCGGTCAGCGGTCGGCTGGGGACGCGCGGGGCGAGCGAGGCGTGGTAGTTGTGTACGGGACAGCATGGCAAATACACCTCTAGAAGGGACACCGCCTTTGCCTAACATTCGGCGCGGTCATTAGGACAAGACTTTCAACAGGTAAGGCGGTGTTTTCTATCTTTACTATGTCTGTTTAGACAATGATTGTCAGTTTTGGTAAAATAGGTAGGAGTATTTAGCGTTGTGTGCAGGGGTGACCGGTTACGGCACCAGTAGGCGATCGATTTATCTGACGCCTGAATGAAAGGGAGAATGAAATAGCCACGGTATCGACTTCGTATGCGTGGCTATTTCAGAATGAGATCTGTTAAGACTCACGATGAAAAGCGAATGTCTGGTGCGTTCGATATCGACGCTGGAGTGAGTGGGTGTAGTTACGTTGCCTGAAAAGAAACAAGTCGTCTATAAGGATGGTATGTAAAGTGAAGTCGTCTATAAAGACAGCGCATAAACACGGTCCTTGACACATTACTGTAAAAGGGGCTAGGTTACGCAACAGTTAATGCTGGGCCTCGTTATTTAATTATTCAATTATTTAGGTTTCTAAGATAAATAATTGATAGTCACTGATATATTAGCAGTTGGATCTATTTTTGCTTCAGCCATGTCAGATTCACGGCTTTCCATAAGGATAGCAAACACGGTTAAATTCACGGGCCGCGAGGGAGATGACTGGGAGAAATGGGTGACTCGTTTCGAAACACGGTTCAGCGAAGAAGCCGAGTCTAGCTTGGCGAGTATTTTGCGAGACGTTCTCGACGGGACAGCGTTAGATGTCTGTTCAACTTTGGGAACAGAGGCATGCAAAGACTACCTGGCGGTCAAATCAGTGCTACAGAGGAAGTTCGGCAAAAGCACGGACCCACGTCACGCTGACGCGGAGCTACGTCGCGCGCAGCAAGCACCAGGGGAAAGCGCCGAGGCTTACGGGGATAGAATTTTGAAACTGACGCGCAGCGCTAATCCTGAAGCAACAGATAAACAGATCCAAGCTTCTGCCTTAGAACATTTCATGTGCGGGCTATCAGATCTAACGCTTCAGGAGAGGTTACGCACCAGGGACAACATAATATCCTTGGATGTGGCTGTCACGGCAGCAAACAAATACAAAAGGAAGAAGCCTGTTTTAGCTGCATGCGAATAATGCCGGGAAACAGCATGGCGATGGCCGCCTGTCAAACTGCCACTCCCATGAAATCGGAGGAGCGCAACCACGACAACAGCAGCACACACGTGTTGAGTGTTGTAGAGGAGCTCCAAAGGGAAGTCAAAGAAATAAAAATGCAACTTCAAGGTAAGGCGGCCGTCGAACGTCGAGCCAGTCGAGAGCAAGGATGCTATCACTGCGGCGATGTAGCCCACTTCAAGCGTGACTGTCCAGGGCTAGCAAGGCCCACTCAACGAGGAGAGCAAACCACGCCGGGAGCATCGCCAGCTCGTCAGGGTGGAAGCCAGCCACAATGTGTGGATGTGGACGGAGAGAACACGGGCTGTCTGAGTGCTGGAGGACACCCGTTTCCGCCGGCGGCGCTGGTCGTCAGCGCGCGGTCCGAAACGCACAGGACGTGAAATGCTAGGGATGTGGTCGACGGGGTCATTGGATGGCTGAATGTTGGCACATTCCGGCCGGGTCGAGGGGCCTTGAACCGCTCGCTACCGCAGGCATCCAGGGGCGTAAATCAGGTTTGGGCAGGGTCGCTGCGCCAGGAACTCCAGTTTTCGGGAAACGAGTAGCGGCTGGCACCGGGGGGCAGGAGCCAGTCGAATCAGTGGAGAAAGGAGAGCCCCTCAAGAAAGCGGCCGTGATCAAGGTCGATGTCGGGGGATATAGCACATGGGCCCTGGTAGACTCCAGAGCAGACATGTCGATGATCAACCAGGACTTCGCACGAACAGTCATCCCTAGAGGCTATCCACTCTGGGTCGTTTGGACATGTTACAGAGGCTGGAGGAGGAGCGATTGGCCGCACTGAGGTACCATTCTAGATACGTACTTCGTAGTTTGTGCAGCCGATGGCCATCATCCTGCGTCTGGTTTACCAGGTAATCCTGGGCAGGGACTTCTGCACGAAATACCGCTGCCCACCTATGAGGAACCAAGGCCTAAGCGAGCCAAGGTCATCACATGTGCAGCAGTCACTATACCCCCCAGGTCAAGGACAACAATAAACGTCGGGATACGAGGAGTGGGTGGGGGTGTCGAGAAGGAGATGGGCAAACCTTGGCACGGAGTCCTCGAGCCTTGTATGACCGACGGAAGTCAGGACTGGCGAATCCCAAAGATTGTGGCCACAGTCGGCGATGGTGACACGATTCCGGTCCAGATCGCTAACATTCAGGGCTCACCGGTGACGACCCCGCCCAATACGGAAGTAGGAACATTCCACACAATTCAGGAGGATGGGGACGGCATGTATGAGGTGTTCGATAGAACCGACACCGAAGACCACATCCCCATGCACGATTTGGACAGTCATCCGCGATATTCGCATTGACTAGTCGGCTGTATCAGAAGCAGGGAAGAGGATTCTGAAGAGGTTCGTCACCGAATACAGCGACATATTCAGTAAGAATGATGACGACATCGGGAAAACGAAACTGCTGAAACACCACATTAACACCGGGGAAGCAACACCAGTTCGCCAGCGGCCACGGAGGATCCCACTAAGGCTAAGGCAAGAAGTGGAAGAACAAAATAACAAGATTTTGAGAGATGGTGTCATTGAAGAGAGTTCTAGTCCGTGGTGTTCGTGCTTGCCAAGAAAAAGGGCGGCAGCTTTAAATTTTGTGTGGATCTGAGAGTGGTGAACAACGTGACGCAAAGCCTTTCACATCCGCTCCCACGAGTAGACGATACCCTAGACAGCTTGACAGGCGCTAAATTCTTCTCTGTCTTGAACATGGCCTCAGGATACTGGCAGGGACTTGGCCGATGAAGACAAGGAGAAGACGACCTTCACCACAAGGAAAGGACTTCGCTAGTTTTGTGCCATGCCGTTCGGGTTGAAGTGTGCATGAGCAACTTTTCAGCGTCTCATGGAATTCGACCTGGCGGGGATGGATTCAAGAAGCTGTCTCGTATACATAGACATCATCGTCTTCGGTGAAACTGAACAGGCCCACCTGAAGAACCTGGAAGAAGTATTTCAGCGAATCAGAGATGCGGGTATGAAACTGAAGCCCAGAAATGCTGCATGGCGGGAGACGAAGTCGTGTTTCTGAGCCACAAGGTCAGCCAAAATGGTGCACAACCTGATCCCGCGAACGTCGCAAAAGTAAGAGACTGGCCAAAACCGGAGAAGGCGGAGGACTTGAAGAGTTTATTGGATCTCACTGGATATTGCTCGAGGTTCATTCCATGCTATTCGGACCTGGCAAGGCCTGTCAGAGAAGAAGCTGATAAAAAGGGCAAAATCAAGTGGTCTAATGAGCTGATAGAGCTTCGAGGGCCACAAGGATAAGCTCACATCACCTCCCATTCCGGCACTACCAACGTGCAAGGGTAACTTCAAGATAGCGACAGACGCCTCTAACTCAGCAATTGGTGCGATCCTCACAGAGTCGATCGACGGTGACGAAAAAGTAATCGCATACGCGAGCAAAGTCCTCAGTAAAACAAAACGTCGGTGGCCAACCTATGACAGAAAGGTGTGGGCCATCGTTTGGGCCATTCGTCATTTCCGACAGTACCTGGTGGGAACCCCATTCGAGGTGCTCACGGATCGCAAACCCCTGCTTAAGGTACCGCAATCGATCTCAGTCGACAAGGATGCGACAGGCAGAAGAGACAGATAGGCCCTGGAGTTGAGCACATATGACTTCACGGTGACGTACCGAAAAGGATCAGACAACGGTAACGCAGACGCCATGTCCAGACGCGCAGACGAGAAGATGGCTGAGATTGAAAAGTCAGCCGAGGTACACGTGGTGATGGGCGACGATGAGCCGCTCGCCAGAGAAGCTACATTCGACAACTTGAAACTGGAACAAGAACTGGACCCCACACTGGGAACGGTGAAGGAATGGGTCGTTCAAGGAAAACTCCCTCCAAAGAAGAAACTGAAGAAGTGTAACCGCGAATTTCGTAGTCTGGCTCGTTTTTTTCGACCAGATGACGATCGAAGATGATATCTTGCAGATTCAATGGGAGCGTAATGAGGGTACCACTACCGTGACGCTGTTGCCAAGAGTGTATCGTGACACGGTGCTGACCATGCTGCACAACGACCGTACAGCAGGACACTTGGGGTAGCAAGAACGAGAACAAGAGTTTTGGAGAGGTTCTTTTGGCCAACCGTGGAGAAAGACGTACGCGAACATTGCGAGACATGCATCGAATGTCAGCGACGAAGTCGCCCAACGCCGCTGAGGCAAGCGGCATTGCGTACAGAAACCTGCTCAAGACCCTTCGAGAGAATGGCCCTCGACATCACCAAGATGCCGATGTCATCCAAAGGCAACAAGTACGCACTGGTGGATATGGACTACTTTTCGAAATATGTGCACGTCTACCCCATGTCAGACCAAACTGCCCAAACAGTCTAAAAATGTCTGATGGATGTAGTTCTGCGACAAGGTGTACCTGAGCGACTTCATTCGGACCAAGGAAGACAATTCGAGTCCGCGGTATTCCAGCAGCTCTGTGCAAGACTCGGCATCAAGGAGACACGCACGTCACCATGTCGTCCTCAAAGTGACGGAATGGTAGAACAATTAAATAGGACTTTGAAAGATATGGTAGCTAAGTACATCAAGCCCAGTGAATCAGACTGGGATGAACATGTAGCTTCCCTCACTTTCGCATACAATACATCAAAACACTCTGTCACTGGGTACTCTCCGTTTTCCTTGTCCACGGCCGAGACCCTCGCCTTCCAGTGGACGAGCTGTTCGAAACTAGGCAAGATACTGTAGACATTGACAGTCACGTCGAGAAGAAGAACAGAACAAGTCACGTCGAGAACATCCTGCGGAGGCTGAGGGTCGCGTTTGGAAAAGTAAAGGACAATGCAGACAACGCAGCGCGCGAAATGGTTCAGCGACAGGAAGACGTTTGTCGCGAAACCAGGTACACTCCGGGGCGAAAATTTTGGGCGGCGGATTATACAGCACAGGCTGGCGGCAAACGGGAGCTAGGCATGCGCTACAAGGGTCCTGGTGAGGTGATACGACTGGAGGGCCCAAGCGATAGCGGGGTGGTGTATAGGGTCAGAATGATGGACGGAAAGGAAGTGAAGGTTCATCACAACCATGAAGCCGGTGAACGAACGCCAGAGATGCCAAGAAAAGACTGTCTGACGGGGAATCAGACGTCACGGAGCAGACAGCAAGCGACAGCACCAGTATGGACGAGAAAGAAGGCGAAAGTGCGAGTGGACTCGCAGAATCGAGAGGGATAACTAACCTAATATGGATTCGGGACAGAAGCAGTCCCAGTTAAAAGAGGAGCCCTATTATGTGACACGTTGTCAGCCAGCCTTGCAGCGGTTGCGAGGCCCTCGCGCAGCAAGTGGCGGCGCTGGAGCACCAGCTCGACGCCGAAACACCACAGCAGGCCGAGGGAACGGCGCAAGCACCGGGTGACCCGGCCGGTGCAGCGGTGGGTCCTAAGTGCACGCCAGAGGAGCTGGACGCTGTGGACATCCTGCTGCGGAAGGCCCAGCAGCTTGGGGCCGGTGTTTTTGACGAGGGCCTGGAGGAACTTCTCAGTGGCCTCCAGTCGTCAACGGGGGAAGATTGCCAGCCGATAGCGGTGGCGCCTATCGTGCCACTGACACCGGAAAGCGAAGCAGCACCGGTGGAAGGGACTGACAAACAAACTGCGGTGAGTCGATGCCACCTAGTTCTGGGTGACTCGTTGGCCAAACGTCTCGATCTTCCGGTCCCCTCGCATGACAGCGTACTGAACCTGGCAGAGAGGGCGGCGGGGGGGGGGGGAGTGGCGATACATGGGCAAGAGAGGCTCATTATATCCAGGATCACTTAAGGGAATGGGAAGCAAAAGTGTCTGACAAGGGAGCTCGTCCCGGTTCGATTTGCATGTGGATGGGGGAAACGATGCATATGGACGTCCCGGAGTGCCTCCTCAGGGCCTCGACAGAGGAGTGGTAAAGGAGGTACTGGGGCAGGTGACTTCGCGAGGACGAACTATCTTGGCAGGGCCGACCATTCGTTTATGGAAAGACGAGGGGAAGTGCTGGGAGGACACGGAGGCTTTCCAGACCGATCGTGTCCTGTCGGAACTCTCGTGTCAGGAGGGGGCCCAGTTCGTCCCTTACCTCGGCCGACTAATGACGATCATGCGTCGCAGTCAACGAGCCAAGCGGCATGTTGTAGATGGGGAGGTGGCTTCGATGTATTTTAACGACCGCCTCGGTATCCACTTGAGTAAGAAGGGGTGTTGAGTCAAATGGGCGTGTACTTGACAAGTTGTACGATGTTTTCTGCTGAAAGGGCAGTTGCCTATATGTCTCGAAGGAGCAAACGATGTGCCCATAAAGGTGTGAGACGCCTCGTGTGACATTCACTTTAAGTTAATCAATTTAAGCTTTCGTATCATTAAGTCTTGTTAAGATATTAACAGCAGTGTTCTTTTGTTTTCTACAAGCATCCTCCAGCACGGGGTTGATGTGCATAGTGTGATTTGGGTACTCGGATGGATTCTGCCGTTGTTCCATGTCTTGCCAGATGCTGATGGTGTTGTCGAGACAGCCGCTGCAGTGGAGAACGTCGCCGGCGCGGCACTGGTCTGCTGGTGCTGACTCCAGCGTTGGTGGGCGACCCGGCAGACGCGGCGGCGCTCCAGTTACGTCAATAGATCAACGGGTGTGACCGCGTGGCGATTGGGCCGAGCAGATTTGCGGATGTGATATTTCGCGCCCAGTGTTGCTGATTTTGCTATCGTATTACTATAGTTCGTTAAGAAATGCGGGACGTGGCGCCTCTTAGCAGGACCGGTTTCGGCCTGCAGCGCGCCAACGTCCTATTGCTTAGGGGGAGGTGCCGGAGTTTCGGGCTCCGCCCTGTGTGTCGTGCGGGCTGACGGCTCGGCTCGCCTGCGGGGTCGCACTCGGCGCATGCGCGCCGACCGGTCAGCGGTCGGCTAGGGCCGCGCGGGGCGAGCGAGGCGTGGCAGTTGTGTACGGGACAGCACGGCAAATACACCTCTAGAAGGGACACCGCCTTTGCCTAACACGCACGAGAATAGCCAGGGAAAATCGAGAGGGATGTTTTGCGCTGCCGCGGGGTGTGTGGGGATTTAATAGAGGATCGGGTACTTTACATGTTGCTTGGCAGTCAATAATATATATAATTTTGTGACGAATCCTTCCGTCCTTCCGTCCGTCCGTCCGTCCGTCCGTCCGTCCGTCCGTCCGTCCGTCCGTCCGTCCGTCCGTCCGTCCGTCCGTCCGTCCGTCCGTCCGTCCGTCCGTCCGTCCGTCCGTCCGTCCGTCCGTCCGTCCGTCCGTCCGTCCGTCCGTCCGTCCGTCCGTCCGTCCGTCCGTCCGTCCGTCCGTCCTTCCTTCCGTCCGTCCGTCCTTCCGTCCGTCCGTCCGTCCGTCCGTCCGTCCGTCCGTCCGTCCGTCCGTCCGTCCGTCCGTCCGTCCGTCCGTCCGTCCGTCCGTCCGTCCGTCCGTCCGTCCGTCCGTCCGTCCTTCCTTCCTTCCTTCCTTCCTTCCTTCCTTCCTTCCTTCCTTCCTTCCTTCCTTCCTTCTTTCTTTCCTTCCTTCCTTCCTTCCTTCCTTCCTTCCTTCCTTCCTTCCTTCCTTCCTTCCTTCCTTCCTTCCTTCCTTCCTTCCTTCTGGCATGGTATGACACTTGTCTTTCCTTTGAAAGCACTTTGACAATGTCACTGAAACACATCGCCGCCACTAAATAGGCCACCGTTGGGTGCATAAATAAACTTCCAATTGAATTGCCACTTGTTCGATTGTTTGTTGATTGTTTTGGAAAAGGTGGTTATTTTAATTGAGAAGATAGAGCATTGGATTAGCTTACCTTACCTTACAAGTACACATTCCATGTAAAATCGATCACCAAAATCCAGCACCCTCTCTGATTTGCTTCAAACTATGCGTGCATGTCGGTTTATGGGCAAAACCATCTCACGTGCTTTAATTTGGAAATTTTACCTGGGGTCACTGAACTAAAGGTCATTGAATTTTGACCTGACCCAAAATAAAGTTGATACAAAACAAAATAAAGTTGGTTCCATTGCCTATCGCATGCATTTTCTTTCGTGAGACTGGGACAAAAACTTGCGAAGTTATAAGCTCTTGAACTTTAGGATCCCAAATTAGGAAAAACATCCCAAACAAATTGTTTTCTCGCAAAAACTCTGCAACGGCTGAGCCGATTGTGTTCAAATGTGGTGTGTGGTTAGGGACCTCTCAGCCGCCAATTTTCCACAAGCCGGCGTGGGATGCCTCTGCACGTGCGCACGTGCGCACGTGCACACCCCTATTCTATATATCACGAACGGCTGAGACGTTTGTGTTCAAATTCAGTGTGTGGTTAGGGACCTCTCAGCCGCCTCTTTCCCACAAGCAGTGATGGCCTACGTTACGCTACGGTATGTTTTGGTAACACGTAGCTCACGAAATCGTTCCGTAGCGTAATTGGAGTATTTCGTAGCGTACTACCGAAAAATATTCAAATAACGTAACTGCTACGCAATGTATTTCGTAGCATAACATCAGGGGCGGCGCCACAGGAGCGGCGCCACAGGGGCGGGGGGCGGGCAAATATTGCTCCCCGAACTTAAGGAGTCCCCATAAAAACAAAGAGAGGCCCCTCGCAAATATACATAAATACTGAGCAGTTCCTAAATACATATAGACAATTGGAATTTCAAGTCGCTCCTTGAAATAACAACCGGGAGATGTTCGACGAGGCACCTAAAAAAATAAGCGTGACAAATTCCAAGGAGGCCCTTAAAATGGCAATTGAGGCAAACTCCAAGAAGACCCTAAAGCCTACCCACACAAGCGCCAAATATCCCCTAAAGAGCTGCCCGACACAAGCACCAAGAAGGCCGCGAAAAGACAGCCGAGACAAGCTCCTAAAATGCGACTAGGAAGACAACTGATATAGACTCCACATAGGCCACTACGATATTAACCGGGAAAGCTGTTCATGCGATACTTCAGAGAAGGCTTCTACAACCACAAAATATTCCGAGAAAGCCCCTAGGAAGGCGGTCGAGAAGATTGTTGACGAGGCCCCACGAAAATGGCCGGGAAGTCCCTTTCTCAAATGGAGCCCTTGCCTTCGGTTTGCCCCTCCCCGACACAAATCGATGGCGCTGCCCTGAGAGCATATGTTGCTGATGGTAATGGGTATCTCTTATTCTCATTGGTATCTTGTATAGCTGAGGGTAACCTTGTTAAATTCTAACGTCTTATGGCTCGGTGGTTAGATTACCGTTTCCCTGTAATTAAGGCGCCATATATTATTGATTCAACTCGCCGTTGACTGGCGTCTCAGCCGAGGGTGACCGAGGGCAAATCCTCAGACGAAACGTTGATACTATATGTCACAAACGTTTTCAAAATCCAAGAAATGTTTTGCAGCAAAAGCGGCGTGTTATTTTTGAGCGGTGTGGTATTCTTTGAGTTTGTATGCCTATATTTTTACGGCTTATTTTACGTTCAACTTAGTTTTCATCCAACTCGTAGATTGTGACGTCACTGAATTTGCAGTATCATAAAAGAAGTTATCGACATTTGTTCTCAGTTTCAAATACTTTTTTATCAATTAAGTCCGAATAGTTTGAGTGAATTAATTTTTGACGTCAGGTTTCGCGCTAAGCAGAGCTTGTTGCACAGGCCCTGACCCAACAATCAGACCTCGCAATTAACAGTAACTGGCATAATTTAGAAGCGAAAGTTTTGCGTACACAAACATACCTGGACATTTGGGACAAGGTCCGCCCCGCCCTCTGACGTCACCTGACCTGGCCTGTGCGTGTGCGACGAGTGCGACCCCATGCCACCAGCCGCAGGTCATCCTAGTCAGGGACAAATAGCGAGTGCTGAAGCGACTTGAACCCGGCCTGCCACACTGAGTGAGGTCTACTATCTAAAGCTCAGCGCTCTACCGTCTGAGCTACAGGGGCGAACAAGTTAATGCTGGTTAAACTCGGGAGCTTGATAGCTTTATTGGTTTCTGATCTATTGCTATTGCCAATGGTCGTTAGAAGAATATCTACGCCAGTCAATGTCGGGTTAGGTACCATACACTAGCAACAATTAATACAAGGTGTCTGGATATAGGTTAGCTATGAACTTTGCACCACACATTTCACTAATGATGATGCTTTGTGACTGTGTTACGAATGTCTTCGCAAATGTCTGTCGCGAAAAAAATACATGACGGCTGGTTCATAGGAAAGTTAGAAATGTGGATGAACGAAAAATCACCGTTACATACTGATGATTTTCCTGGTATCTGTTGTATCGTAGTACGATATATTATAAGCTACGTTTAACGAAAAATAGCGTAATCGGTAACGTAGCAAAATATAACGTAACGTAATTCGGTAGCGTAGCTTTGGCCTAAAAACCATACGTAGCGTAGCGTATTTCTGTAGCGTAGCGTAGGCCATCACTGCCCACAAGTCATGGGTGGGTCAGGGCCTCTGCACGTGCGCACCTTTTTTTGTATCTCAGAAACTACTTGCCCTATGGAGCTGAAATGCACCATGATCACCATAATCCTTCGCGCTCGCTCGTTCATCGCCGACTACGGCGCCTTACTGGTAATATGTTACAGCATATCCAATATGGGTATCATCTGAAACCCCATCAGCTAACCAATGGCTTTGGGATGTTTTCAAGCATGTGGGATGTCACACAGGTCACGTTTGACCTTCATACACGACCTGGCTTGATATGGAGTACTGGTTTATCAATGAGATGTTACACACACTCGATATGGGTATCATTTCATCACACATGCTTGAAAACATCACGAATATATTGGTTAGCTGCTGGGCATGCAAACAATATCCATATTGGCTATGTTGTAACGTCTTAGGTATGACAAGCCAGTGTTCCAGGTCAAGTCAGCAGTGGCCCAAAATGTATTGATTTGGGTGGGAAATTACACCCAAATGTGAATAATTTTTCACTCTCCCAATTTTAGGAGTGAATTTTCCACTCCCAAAATATGAATTGTGATATTGATTCTCACAAAAATACTGACTAAAAATACATGATTTCAACAAAAACTGCTGTTTTTCACATTCAAAACAAAACAATATTGTTCCATTTTACACATAATTTTGCTCTCATGGTCTTTTTTTGCCCGAATTTTCCACTCTGACACCCAAGCAAAAAAAAAATTGGGGACACTGCAAGTCAGGTCAGGTATCAAGGTCACTTGTGACCTGTGTGACATCCCACATGCTTGAAAACATCACGAATGTATTGGTTAGCTGCTGAGCTTTCAAACCATACCCATATTTGCTGTGCTGTAACGTATTATGAGAAGCCAATTCTTCAGGTCAAGTCAGGTCACGTGTCAAAGTCACACATGACCTATTTGACATCCCACATAATCGAAAACATTATGAATGGATTGGTTAGCCTACGGCCTTTCAGATGAGACCAATATCGGCATATTTATAAAACATAATAGAAATCACTACTCTAGGGTCATGTCAAGTCATGTGACAGGGCCAATTTTAAGCACAGTTTTCTTCTAAACTTATGAATGGCCCACGCCAATTTTTGATCAGTTTGTAGAGCACATGTTGGGCAGTTATATGTAACAATGAGCAAAATCGGAGGTGGCGTAATTTTTGCTATTCAAATTTTAACCCGCGCCGTGCCGGTGCTCGGCGCCACCTTCGCCATGCCGGGGGTGTGTGTTTAGACCCCCCCCCCCCCCCCCCCCTCTAACTCGAAAACTAAAAGGGCTAGAAAGATGCAGTAAAGGGCGTTGGAAAGCTCTCGACAAGCACATTCGAAAGTACTCAAATGTTTTTTTCCTAAAGCCAATATTGAGGTCACCAGAGGTCATCAAAGGTCAAATTTTCCAGTTTTAGGACTTCGCTCCAGAAACCCCCAGATATCACAGGAACTATGATAGCTAGGAACAAACGGAAAAGAGAAATGGAAAGCTATTGAAACAAGCAATCGACAACGCGTCCTCACATTTTAACTCAGGTCAATAGTTTAGGCTCCAGAGCTCATCAAATGTCAAAAAAACTATTTTTTACAAAAAGTTTTTCACGAATAGCTTTTTACCTAATAACGACAGGGCAATATTTATGATGCCATCGTGCTTGTCTCGTCAAGGCGCTTCGACTCATATTAGTGTTGACCAGGTTAGGTAAACTTCAAAATTTGACCTCAGGTAAAGGTCAAGTGGTGATCCAAGTAGGTCATGTTGCGTATGGGAAGACGTACCTCGACGAGACAAACACATTGGTGTCGGTTTCACTTATTATGACTGACGTGTCACTTGTCACGTCATTATGTCTGAGAGTTATTGACATAAAACTGTTGGTGACCTTGGCTGACCTTTTTTTTTAAATTTAGTCCGAATGTTTTTGTATGGATGGATTTCCGAGGTCAGGACCCACGCTAAGCAGAGCTTGTTGCGCAGGTCCTGACCTCACCACCCGATCGCGCAATTCCTGTTGGCCGGCAGAATTTAGAGACGAAAGTTTTACGTGCCCGACATACCTGGACACGGTCCGCCCCGCTCACTGACGTCACCTGACCTTGAGTGCGACCGCTGCCACCGGCCGCAGGCCATCCCAGTCAGGAGAAAATAGCGAGCGCCGAAGCGCGAGCGCCGAAGCGACTCGAACCCGGGCTGCCAGTACCGGGATAGGTCAGAAGTCCAGCGCTCTACCACTGGGCTACAGGGGCGGACCTTGTAGGGGTCACTGAACAAAAATGGCACCTAGATCATCGATAAATGATAATGGCCTATAATAACATGATCCAGAAGGAATTATACTGATATCTTGTGTATCCTTGGAATAGGAAGCATTTGAATATTTCCCCATTGACTTATAATGGGGAGGTCATGAAATTGACCCGACCTTAGGTTGCTGATATACAAAATCCAAGAAATACGAATTGTAGATATATATGACCTTATGAAATTCTGTAAGTGTAAAACCGATCATCCAAAAACTGTGCCTGTGGTACAACCACAAGCTTTTTGGAGGTGGGGTCATGTGACCTGGTCTGGTGGCCTGACCTGAGATGACTCGAGGTATTTTTTGTTTATATAATGTGGGCAATTGATGCCTGAACAGCTGTGCCAAAAACGGTGGTGCTGCGCGCCACTACTTTTCTGCTATCCTCAAAAAACCTGAGAGGGGGCCTAACCCCCCCCCCCCCCCCCACACACACACACACACACCCTGCTCAGCGCAGGTTAAGATTTCAGTTCAAAGTCAAATCAGGTCAAAGGTCATTGACTTTAAATGTTTTATGTGTGAAATAAAGTTGGGCCCATTGCCTATTGCATGCATTTTGTTTTGTGAGACTGGGACAAAAACTTGCAAAGTTATAGGCTCTTAAACTTTGGAATGTAATGGGGACAGGTCAAAGTTCAATGACATCTACCTCAGTGACCTTATGTCAAAATTTTGCAAAAATGCTCATGTGATGACTTTAAACATAGTGCAACATGTCCACAAAGTTTCAAGAAAATTGAAGGGGGCTGAGGTAAAAAATGGTCTGTTATTGATCGATTTGACATGGAATTCCCACACAGAATTTTGAAGCCTGTTGGCCCGGATTGTTACGAGCTCTGGTTACTACTGGTGAAAGACAGATGAAATGGATGTTTTTCCAGTGGGAATAAAGTCAAAACTTCCTTGTTTTCTGCCATTTTGCTACAATGTATTGCAAGTAAAAGTGTTTATAAAGGTACTCTAATTTTAGATCATTTACATGCATGTCTATGGCAGGCTCTGACATCACCGGCTCTATTTTTGGAACTCTATTTGTTTAGCATTTCCCAACTGTCTCCAACTGAAAAGGTAAATATTTCCCTTTAAGTTTGCACTGCCCAGTGCCCAGCAAGATTGAACAGCAAATTATAGATGAACATGTGTTACCTGAACGCGGGGATTGACTGGTTCCTCGTCTTGTTGTTCCATCTTTAAAAGAATAGCAATAATAAAATAATTTGAACGAGCTTTTATCCAGCCAGCAAACCCTCACGATTCCGATGGAATAACTCAAGGCTGTATAAGAGAAGTAGAGTTATCCGGGGATTTTAGCGCCCCAATCGCCAACATTAGCGTGACGTCACTGGTGCTGTGGTCCGACTCGGCTGTCGCCGCACGCGGCTCGGTGCAGTGCGAATATATGGTTATGTGGTAGGGACAAATATTAGAAGTTGCTTACAAAAAAATATAATCAATATTTGCCTTTCAACGTCTATTCAATGTAAAAACTACCAGCTTGTGTTACTAGGGCAGTTCTTGTTGCGTAGGCCCTTACCTCACCAACCTGAACAGATCGCGCAATTCCAGGCAGCCGGTAAATTTTAAAGCGAAAGTTGTGTGTGCCCAAGCATGCCTGGACATGGTCCGCTCCTCCCTCTGACATCACCCTGACCTTGAGTGCGGCCGCTGCCACCGGCCGCAGGCCATATTCCAGCCAGGGGCAAAGCGAGTGCCGCAGCGTCTCGAACCTGGCCTGCTACACCGGGTGAAGTCTGCACCCCAGCGCTCTCCCAACTGAGCAGGGGTGAACTATCGTATTGTTGTGAAGCCTCAATGTCAACCGTTCCCATCCACCGCCGGTCTCGTACGAACAACACAGATGTCTCCGAAAGTCCTATATTGTCCCACCCGATATCCAGTGCCTAGTGCCTTCCAGGGGCGGGAACTGGGCAACTATCCCGTTCAAAATATTCGCACCGCAGCGGGCCGCGTGCGGCGACAGCCGAGTCGGTCCAGAGGTCCATTGACGTCATCGCTAATCAGGTGCCGCTCGGCAACCGACAAATGGCGAATCCCGTGATGACACCCCCCTTCAAGGCACTCGCCAAGGCCATATATATAAGCGTCTCGGGACAGCCAACCACAGCACACAACACAGGCTGTGACGTCACGGATTTGATGAGGGCCCGTACTCGCCGCCCCGTAGGTTAGGTTAGGTAGGGTTAGGTTAGGTTAGGTTAGGTTAGGTTAGGTTAAGTTAGGCTAGTTTGTGTACTGTGGTTGGCTTGTGGTTGGCTGTCCCGAGATGCACGTCATATATAGGAGGTAGAGTTCAGAGTCATCCAGCGATTCTACAGAATCGTGACGTCAGAGCGTGACGTAATTCGGGCATAGATATCTATGGGTCCATTGGCCTCCTCTATCCAAAATTAGTTGACGTCACTGGATCTCTGAACGTTTTGTAAAGAAGATAGTGGAGCTGGACGCGGGCTAGAATCAGACGCCGTACACAAGGCGTGTTTAATTTACCGTGGCGTTGCAGTGTTTGTGCGAGATTGTCGTGTGGGTGTGTTGGTTCCGGATGAATCCTATTATACGTTAAGTGGTTGCATGAAGATTGCGGAGGCTGTGTCTGCAGTAACTTGCCTGGTGTGCTGTGTTTTCTTTCACCATAGCTTCAATCTTGGGCTTCCCTGCGCATAGTCGCCAGCGGCTTGATGATTCATTGTGACGCTGGCTGACTTGGCTGATTGATGATGACTCAGTGTCTGTCAATTTGGCATAGCAAGACTGCAGGCATTCTTTTTGTATATCAAAGGTAAAATATCCCTTTATCTAGGTGTATATGAATGGTGATATACATTTATTGCTATGTTAATTATTCACCAGTATTTTTACTTCAACTTCAATTCATGTTGAGTTATGCTACAAGCTGAAGCTACATGCATAAATTTTGTTTGTGTGGACTGAATCCAAATGTGGTAACAATACAAATAAGTAACCAAGCAGTGAAATACAGGAAAAAAGTCACCCATGCGGCATGCCTCATCATGCCATTTTTCTGGTCATGAACCTGCATAAACCAAAACAAGAGGCAAACACAAAAGGAGACACTTTTCTGGCAGTGAAGGTGCTGAACAAATCAGAGGGTCAAACTGGCAATAAGCCCACAGCATTTTATATTTTACCAAACTTGGTATTAGCTGGGCAGGTGTCACACTTCTGTACACCAGCTGTAGGTAGTGTAACAAGGGGTAGGCGGTGCAGCCAGCTTGATGAAATCACTGGAAGGGTTTTTGGTAATATTTCAGTAATGCACCTCCCCAGTTTATTCAAGGTTTGAGTTTACTATCACTTGTTGGTCTAGAGTCAAGGAAAGCTTTATGAAGTCACCAGATTCTGGCTACGAATGACTCTTAGGTTGACCTGATCAGACTTAATGGCTATGAGCAGTAGGCCAACCTGATCAGGCTTAATGGTATAGGCCTGTTTACCACTCGATCAGACTTAATGGCGGGTTAGGTTAGATTAGTTTAGGTTATGGTACCTAAACTAACCTAACCTAATCCCACCATTAAGTCTGATCGAGTAGTAAAGAGGCCTACACCATTAAGTCTGATTGAGTAGTAAACAGGCTTCCACCACTGATAGTGAAAAATACCCTCCCAGTGATGTCATCAGCTGGCTTCACCGCCTGCCCCTAGTTACACTACCTACAGCTGGTGTACAGAAGTGTGACGCCTGTGCAGCTAATATAAAAAACTTAACTATTTGGTCACTATGCATCTTTAAAGAAACTATTATTTACCTGCAAACAATTATCTGCATTCAATGGTAAAATGCCTGGGGGCATGGTCCATGTCTGTTTACCTGTTATGTTATTTAGAATGTATGTTACCTAACAATGTTGTATCTTACCTATCAAACAATGTTGGAACAAAAATCCTTCCGAAAGATGCCAAAGTGATTGACCGAATGGTTTGAAACTCACAGGAGTACCTACAATTTGTTTATATTGAATTGTTTGATATTGGTGACCTAAGGTCAGGTCGATTTTGTGACCTCCCATTATAAGTCAATGGGGAAAGATGAAAACACGTATAAATCCATAGGCAATGGCTAAACTTTACCAGTTTTCACCAGATCCACCACTCTCGTACCAAATACAAAGCATTATGTCACATTTCTGTTATTTGACCTCGGCAAGGTCAACTCAGGTGACCCCCCAGGTTGCACATATGGTTTTTCTTCAAGAACTCTACCAAATCAGGGTAGAGCAATGGGGTTTTCACCGTTGTATTTGACTTGTCGAGAGACAAATCAATTGATGTATAAGTTGACATTGACCTTTTAATGTTTCAAATTCAATGGCTTCTGCCGACCTAACCTTTGACTTTAGGTCATTACTGATGAAACCTCAGTGACAGAATCTGCATTTTTCTTTCAAACGCTTTTTTCTGTGTGTTGCTAGCTCTTTTTGTTATTGAGATATGGACGGTTGTATCCAGGACACATATATAGCCAAAATATGACCTTTGGTGACCTCTGGTGACCTCAATATTGACCTGACATAAAAACAGACCGACATGCTTTCGATAGAGCTTGTCTCGAGCTATGTAACGCCGTTTTCCGCTTGTTATGTTGCGTGGTTTTCGAGATCTTAGGGTGCGTGGGGGGGTGGTGGAAATCCCCCCCCCCCCCCTCCCCCAGTAGTTCGTGGTTAGCGCGAACCCCCAGCAGTGCGCGGGTTAACTGCTGCCTGTCATGTGAACTCAACAATAGATAGCTGAAGGCCACATTATAAAATAGTGAGACCACAGTCCTGCCATTTAAAGGGAGATGATCACCTTTTGATTTTGTTAGCAACACTTTCTTTGGCTACCGTTATGGTATTAAAATGATGTGATCTAAATTTAAGAATTAAATACAATTATTCCCTAATTCAAAGTTGGAAGTTTGGGAAAATGTATGATCGGTATTTTCCCTACACTATTGGAAAGCGCAACATCTGGCGCTTTTGTGTCAATCTGTTAAACGTTGTTGAATGGGCACTTATAAACAAATCGCCGACACTAAATAGGTTGCCGTCGGGGGCCAACCTAAACTGCCGATTTCAATGCACTTTTTTTAAATGATTGTTGATTGTTCATAAAAGTTTGGCACATATTCGCAAAAGATAGAATGCAAGAAACATATTGCATACCTTCATGATAAATAACAATGCGTAGGGAGGCTAATTTACTGAATTCGTTACCGAGTGCTTGCTGATTATAAGCGTGGAGCGCTTATCAACTATGAATTGAAATATCTCGCGGTAGGAATTGTTATATGCAAAATTTGATGAATTTACAATATATTTTGGTCTCGTCTATCGATTTCAGGTGCTAACTCCATTTTTGTGGAAAAAGGTGATTATCTCCCTTTAACTTGTTTAATATTGGTGACCTAAGGTCAGGACCTAAGAATGACCTAATGTCATTTTTGTCTCCAGCCTCCAGGTCACCCTGGTCATTTGTTTAATTTTGGTTAGGGCAACATACCTATATTTTGTTGTGGTTGAGTGTTGTGTGAATCACCTTTCATTTCAATGTGTATATTGACATGATGGGACATGATTATTTTATTTTAAAATGTGACTGCATGTGAAAACATTATACCTCAGGTCTGAGTCTAAAGTAATGTTAACAGGCCTTGTAAGATTGTTTTTCCTTCCTGCAGCTAACGCCAATGTGCATTTGTATGTGCATCTCTTATGTGAAGATTTTCCTTGTGTTGCTAGCATGCTGTTAGTCTGGGATTTCTTTGCATGTTTTTTTTCTCTGTCTTCCTTTGAATGAATTGCAGATGTTTCCAAGACCACTGAAGGCTCTATTATTTCATTTGTACTTTTGTGTTACCTTTCTCCTCTGCATATTTCTCCTCTGCATAGTTACCCTGCTCAACTAAAATAAATAACACCCCAGTGAACTCACCTAGTGGGTCACCCCAGTGAACTCACCTAGTGAATCACCCCAGTGAACTCACCTAGTGAGTCACCCCAGTGAACTCACCTAGTGAGTCAACCCAGTGAACTCACCTAGTGAATCACCCCAGTGAACTCACCAGTGAGTCACCCCAGTGAACTCACCTAGTGAGTCACCCCATTGAACTCACCTATGAGTCACCCCAGTGAACCCATCTAGTGAATCACCCCAGTGAACTCACCTAGTGAGTCAACCCAGTGAACTCACCTAGTGAGTCCACTGGCTTTTTTAGTTACCCTGTGTATTCCTCAGTACTTCAGCCCCCCCCCCCCCCCCCCCCTGAAGGTCCGTACGTGCCCCTTTGACCGTATGTGCCCCTTTGGAAATAGGGCGCGAAGGGCCCTATTTCGAGCACCATGTGATAACAGGGGCAATCAGTCATCCATTGGAGGGTCGGCTGGGGATCCTGGAAGGTCGTTGATCTCCTCGGGGATCGGCCGGGCACGGTTCGTTGGAAGGGTTCGGAGGTGTCAAACTACGTGAGATGCACCATTCGAAAGCTGAGCTCACGCGCAATTCAGCGATGTAAATTTTTCGCAAATTCATCGAGCGCCTTTTTTAAACATTTTGTCCGAATTCGCGCCCCTTTCGTTTGGCCAGGGCTATTGCGTATGGTATGGAGAAAATGTAGACCAATGACATGTCTACCGATTCGTCATGCTCTGCACGACAAGGTTTCAGAATGCAAGGCCATTAGATGGTTTGGTTGGTTGCACGGCTGCATCAAAGGCAAGCGCTCCCGGTGGCGGAACTACGGCGCACTCCCGCCCGCGCCTCACGCGCAGAATCGCCCCTCGCGACACGCGAGCTGAGCACTGCGCGCCGCCGACCCGGCTTACGGAGCGGGCTCTCGGCCAGTCACGGAAAAACGATGCATCGCATGTTGAAAAACATATCTGTCCACTAGCCCAGCTATCCAAGGAGATCGTGACAATTTCCAGCCACCTCCGATCGCTACAAATGGTACTTTTGGACAATTGTATGCACCATATTTGCCAAACGTAGCCTCTGACCGGGGCGCGCTTGACTGGCTGCGCCGGCCAACTTCGAGTCTGTACACGATGTGACGTCCGAGGCCACCGCGGTCGCCGCCGGTCATGACCTGACCCTGACCGGCCAGCCGGCCGCCCCGTGGCCTCTGACGTCACATCGTGTACAGGCTCGAAGTTGGCCGGTGCAGCCAGTCAAGCGAGCCCCGGTCAGAGGCTACGTTTGGCAAATATGGTGCATACAATTGTCCAAAAGTACCATTTGTAGCGATCGGAGGTAGCTGGAAATTTGTCACGATCTCCTTGGATTGGGCTAGTGGACAGATATGTTTTTCAACATGCGATGCACTGTTTTTCCGTGACTGGCCGAGAGCCCGCTCCGTAAGCCGGGTCGGCGGCGCGCAGTGCTCAGCTCGCGTGTCGCAAGGGGCGATTCTGCGGGTGAGGCGCGGGCGGGAGTGCGCCGTTGTGCCGACACCGGGAGCGCTTGCCTTTGATGCAGCCGTGCAACCAACCAAACCATCGAATGGCCTTGCATTCTATTAGACCTTGTCGTGCAGAGCATGACGAATCGGTAAACATGTCATTGGTCTGCATTTTCCCCATGCCATACGCGATAGCCCTGGCCAAACGAAAGGGCGCGAATTCGGACAAAATGTCGATTTAAAAAAGGCGCTCGTTGGATTTTTGAAAAAATTACATCGCTGGATTCCGTGTGAGCTCAACTTTTGAATGGTACATCTCACGTAGTTTGAGCCCTCCGAACCCTTCCAACGAACCGTGCGGGGCACCTAGAGGGTCGACCGGGGCCCTTGGAAAGCCCATCTGGAGATTCATGGATGAACGACCAGGGCCCCTGGAGCGACGACTGGACCCATGCAAATGTGTCCAGGCCCCCCTGAAAAGGGCCCATTACAAATCGAGGGCCCAACCTACCTACCCCCAAACATTTTAACGCCGGATGTGGACCACTTTGTTTCGAGGGGGTCCCATTTACAACTTTTGTATTCGTTTTTTTTCCCTAAAATTATCCTCACCTACCCCCCCCCCCCCGCAGGAGAAGATACAAGGGGCCTCTTGCTGCACTCGGGGGGGGGGGGCTGAGACAATGAGAAACCCCTCTGTCGGTCAGGGGGCCCCCGGGTCAGGGGTGGCGGAAGAGGGGAGCAGGGGGGGGGGGCAGCTGCCCCCACTCAAGAAGCTGAGGCAAACATATGATTCCCCCCATAAATTTGTAAGAGGGGCCCTCCAAGAAGTTAGTTCGATTTGTTTTATTTTTGACCGATAAAATGACAGCGGGCCCCGAGGTGCCCCCAGCCAGCCTGAGGGGCCCTCTAAGGCCGACAGAACCAGAAGACACTCAGTCGGCCTGAGGGGGCCCTCGGTAGGCCTGAGGGGGCCCTCGGAAGGCCTGAGACTTCAACGTTGGCCTGTCCGACGGTTTTTTGCGACCATTTAGGGGCCTTGCAAAATACAATGACCTAAATCCGTAGAGATACCATTTCGCGTCATTTTTTGTTTGTGGGGAGGCCTTTGCCTGAGGGGCCCCTGGGTTTCTTTGCCCCCCCCCCATCCGAAAATACCTTCCGCCGCCACAGCCCCGGGTAGTGGTACTGAGTACACAGGGGGCCCCTGGTGCCAGAATAGGGGTCCCGTGGCCCGTGCCCGTCAGGGGGCCCCATTAGCTGGAAACGAATAGGCACGGCCCCAAATAACAGCCAGAGGGCTCCTGTTGCCGGCATCTCGGGGGGGGGGGGCCTGGTAGGGTTGTGCCCGATGACGCAATTTACTCAAGTTGTCGCCATTTTGTACTTGACCCCTCACGGTTCGGGCAGGGTGCCAGCAGTGTCGAGCGCTGCCGGTAGGAGGTGCTAGATTTCTGTAGACGGAGCAATTTATCGTCGAGCATTATCTGTTACTAATCTTGCACCTCTACTGATACGATTCAGACGCCTGGCATTCCTTCCTCGTCAGTTGTGAGGGCTGACCACAAGATTGGAGTAACTTTAGTCAATTGCGCAATCGGGCACAACCCTGGCCCATGGGACTATTAGAAACCCCTGTGTCGGTCAGGGGCCCCCTGGTAGTGGTACTGAACACATGGGGTCCCCGGGTAGTGGTATTGAACGCAGGGGCCCCGGTACAAGGCAGGGGCCCATGTGGCCGTCAGTTGCCCCATTAAAAGGAATAGTTCACTTTTAACATGGGGTTTTGGACTGAGATAGCATATTTGTAGAGCAGATCTAAAAATGGATTGCGGTGAAAGAATTACCTCCCTACGTTAAGTAATTTCGACACAGGACTAGTGGGCCTGGTTTCATGTCCGCTGTTCCGGGCCACGGTCGGGACATGCACGCTCGCGACCGGAGGCAGGTACAGTCTCTGGCACGTAGTCTCAGATCACAACGCCTCGTTAATATCCGCTCAGTCGCCCGGGCGGCGCGGCGGCCCCTTGTCAGAGACTGTACTTGGCGTCAGGCGGAGCGGGGCGGAGTCAGAACGCCAGCTGCTATCTACGATTTCTCGTGAAATACAAAGAGAAACTTACTTCTTTCTCCACATATATCCATCAGTTGTCCAAACCAAAGTCATATTCGTAGTTGTGAGCTCAAGATGCACCGTATGGTTGAATTTCAAGATAACTTGCAAGGTGACCTATTCCCTTTAACTGAAAATGAATAGGTGCAGGGCCCCCCGAATGACAGTCGGGCGGCCCTCTACCTAACCCCAAAATGTAAAAACTCCCCTGATTTGTCCCACTATATTTTGAGTGGGCCCCATTTTCAATTCAACTTTTACACATATTTGTTTGCCCTCAGATTGCCCGAGGGGGGGAGGGGCTAGACTGCTAGAGCCAGGGGCAATATATCATCCATTGGAGGGTCGGTCGGAGATCCTGGAGGGTTGGCTGAGTCCCTCGAGGGTCGACCGGGGCAAATAGAGGGTCAGCGACCCTGCTGGGTATGAAACCGTCCAAGTCGACCGGATTGGACGGTGTGAGTGTGGCGATGCTACAGGATTTTTTTCCCGGATTAGCCCACGTTATCCTTGACCTAGTGAACTCCAGCCTCGTCACAGGTCAGGTACCTGCTGCGTGGAAACACGTACTTGTCACGCCCATACCGAAGGGAAAATCAACCAACAGCCCGTCCGACACACGCCCCATCTCTATCCTGCCCGGCATTATGAAGCTTGTGGAACGCGTAGTGCAGATGCAGTTTAGCGACTACCTGGAGAGCCACCACTTGTTGACAGCCGCACAGCATGGCTACAGGAAACAGCATTCCACAGAGACGGCGCTCAGTGTTGTCACCGACCGAGTGTTGCAAGCCATGGACCGCGGTGAAATTACTGTTTTGGTGATGCTCGAAAACTCAAAATGCTTTGACGTCATCCCTCACCAAAAGCTCTTGGAAAAGCTCCAGCTTTATGGCGTGGACACGGCTTGGTTTGCCGACTATCTGGCGAACCACACACAGCAGGTGCGAGTGCGAGGAGCCGACGGCAACTCGATCCTGTCCCGGCCTCGGGAGAACAACTTGGGCGTGTTCCAGGGAGGGAGTCTGAGCTGCGTGCTGTTTATGCTCTTTGCAAACGACCTTAGTTTACATGTTCCGGACGGCGTCACGACTGTGCAGTTCACGGACGACTCACAGATTCTTATCACGGGGAAAAAAACAAAATTTGCCGACCATCATTTCTCTCATGGAGGAGACGCTCGAATCTGTCTTCCAATGGTCTTGCTACAATGACATGAAGATCAATGCCGCTAAAACTCAGATGATTGTGTTTGGGACTCCCGCTATGCTGAAGAGCCTCCCCACAGTCACACTTCGATTTAACGGGTCATATGTCACCGAGTCACCCACTGTTAAGAACTTAGGCCTACACCTGGACCGAAACCTGAACTATAAGGCGCACATTGATGCATTGACCTCCAGGTGCAGATTGCATTGACCCCTCTGATTTTGATCGCCCTGAGCCATGCTCGGCATGTGCTGCCATCAGGCCCCATGAAAATCATAGTGCAAGCCCTCGCTTTGTCAGTGGTGCGCTACTGTTTGAGCGTGTATGGTTCCTGCGGTGCTACCCAAATTCACCGGGTACAAAAAATCGTCAACTTTTGCGCGCGAGTAGTCAGCGGCCGCAGACGCAGCGACCACGTGTCAGACGCTATCGTGCAGCTCGGCTGGCTCCGCGCGACTGAGCTGGTTGAGTACCATACGGTATCTGCAGTCCAACGGGCCATGACGACCGGCAACCCTGAGCACATATCAGACACCATTGGACCGCGTGCCCACGATCTGCACGACCACAACACCAGGCACGCCGGTCGCGTCACACTACCGCGTATCCGAACAGAAGCCGGCAGGCGCAGACTGTGTAGCAGGGGCGTCAACATGCTGAACAAACTGCGTCTTGATCCAACATGTGGACCATCGTTCCGTGCCGTGCTGAAACGAGCAATATTGTATAGCCGCGACTGAAGTGTTGTACTTATCTTACATGCATGCATCTACATTGTGCGGACTGCGGAATATGTTCGGCTTAAGCGATTGCCATACCTTTTTAACTGTCGTTGTTTTAATTTAATTTGACGTGTCTGGTGAAAAGCCACCGCAAAGATGTGGATCCATGACAAATACATATGTATCTGTATCGACCGGGACCCTTGGAAGACCGATCTGGGGCTTCATGGATAAACAACCAAGGCCTTCGGAGCATCGACCGGACCTGGCCCCTTTGGCTAGTGAATCATTACACGAAATGAGGCCTGTGCCCACGGTACTCCCACAAAAACTCACCGTATTTGGCCGGGTTGGCCAAATACGGCGAGTTTTTGTGGATGTACCTTGGGTCCCCCTGGTCGAAAACAAAATAAACAAAAATGCACTCATGTTTTAAATATGCCCCTCTAAAAATATAGTGGGCCAAATCCGGTGAGTTTTTGTGGGGGTACCTTATGCCCCCCTGATTCAAAATTGTCCCCCCCCCCCTCTGGAGTGAATCCTGGGCACGCCACTGACTTCAGGGCCAGAGGAGGGATGCTAGGTAAGGAGGGATGCCAAAATTAGGTAAGGTTCCCAGATGAGATGTCATGAAATATGGGGTGTCTGGCTAAATCACATGCAAATTCTAGCATAATTATCATGTTTTTGGACCCGGACACCTCCTACATCTCACGATAGGTGATCAAACAAGCATCCTTCATTCCCCCAAATCTGTGAATTTGGCCACCATGCTTCAGGCACCACTTCTGAACCAAATGAACCATCTAATCCATAGTTTAAGAGCTTCTTCCATAGTCCAAAGACCAAATATTTAACCTTTTTCCTGCTCAAGATTTGGCTTTGCTACCTAACCGTATATGATCATGCTTTGTGAGGCTCATTGGCTTGTTTGACCTATTCTCATGGAGCTCCGTGGACCCTGGTACCATTTGTGTCCAGTCTTTGTCAGGTATCGTGTGCTTGATGTGAGCCCAATGGGAGTCATGTCCAGAATGTGGACACATAGACAGGTGGTGTGTAGACTGGGACGAGACCATTACAGTCATTGGTGACTCGGAGGCTTTGGGTTTTAACTATTTTCTTTTGTTTTTGAAGAAGTTACAACAATGCACAAACATTGATGCAGGTGTAATTAATTTAAAAAATCATTATTTTTTGTTGCTTAGGTAAAATTGTTGTTCTCTCTGTCCTTGATTTTCCTTGCAAGAAACTCTTTCCTTGAGTAGCTTAAACAAAACTAATACTTTGACAATTATGGTAGCATATCTTAACCCGCGCTCCGGTGGGCCTATGAGACAACTTCGCCTTGCTATGGGTTCAAAATGACCCCCCCCCCCCCTCTAACTCAAAAACTAAAAGGGCTAGAAAGACGCGGAAAAAGCGTTCGAAAGCTATCGACAAGGACATTCGAAGTTACCAAGGGTGTTTTTTGACTCGGTCAATATTAAGGTCAGAGGTCATCAAAGGTCAGATTTGCCAGTTTTAGGACTTCGCTTCGAACACCCCCAAATATATCGAGAACTATGATAGCTGGGAACAAGCAATCGAAAGCTCTTAACAAATGTAATCGACTAGATGTCCTCAGATTTTAGCTCAGATAAATAGTTTAGGCTCCAGAGGTCACCAAAGGTCACGAGGGCATTTTCCCCCAAAAAGTTGTTCGTGAATACATTTTGCATCGGCTAAACATAAAGCAATAATGGTAACACCATCGTGCTTGTCTGGTCAAGGCGCTTCGAAACATATTAATGGTGACCTGGTTAGGTCAACTTCAAAATTTGACCTCAGGTCAAGGTCATTTGGTGATCCAGGTAGGTCATGTTGCATATGGGTCGACTCGACGAGACAAACACAGTGGTGTCATTCGCACGTCTATATCTGTATTCTATCGATGGTTATTGGCAACAAAGTGCTGGTGACCTCAGATGACCTCAGCTGACATTGCAGATGTCACTGAGCAATACTTGCACCTGGGTCATCAAGAATGAGCTAAAATAACATGATTCTGAAATAATTGGCCTGATCCGATGCATTTTCTCTGAATAGGAAGCATTTGTATATTTTCCCATTGACTTATAATGGGGAGGTCACGAAATTGACCTGACCTTAGGTCACCGATACAAAACAATCTGAGATACACTAATTGTAGGTACTTATGACCTTATTAAATCCTGCCAGTTTCAAATGTCTCGGACAAATACTGTGGCTTTGGCACGATCACGAACATTGTTTTAGGTAACGTCACTTGACGCGACCTGGTAACCTGACCTGAGATGACCTGAGATCAAAACTTTTACACCATGTGGGTAATTGATGCCCGAATAGCTGTACCAAATTTGGCGGTGCAGCGCGCCGCTGTTTTCCTGCTATTACCGAAAAACCTCAGGGGGGGGGGTCAAAATGACCCACCACCACCACCACCAGGGCCCAGGGCGAGGATTAACAGCTTCTTGTATTATGTTTGCAACCTACACTCCATACAACGTCCATTCTAAGTTCAAGTGTTTGTGTTTGCCCTTCATTTTACTAGCAAATTCTCCGTAATTGTGTGTGTGCGCGAGTGCCTGCATGTGATCACTGGCTTTGAACGTGTGATCCGATTGCAGTTAACCAGCGTGGCGCTGCAATGTCGTCCGGCCGACCGATCAAGTGTGTTGTCGTCGGCGATGGAACCGTGGGCAAGACGTGTATGCTGATCTCATACACCACCGACAGCTTCCCAGGGGAATATGTGCCCACTGTGTGAGTACTCAGTCCTGTTTCCAGCATCAATTTGAAGTAGAGTTACCACTGATTGAAGCCCACGGGATGACGTCACAGAATGGCAATAGTTGCTGCGCTTTAACTCTCGCCCTACGGGGGGGCTGACAGCCCCCCCCCGTGAGGTTTTTCTTGAATAACTTTTTACACATATAGCGCATCTTGCTGACATTTTTGGTAGCTGAGTTTACAACAATTATACGTATGCTGTAAACATTTATTTGAAATTGGTTAAGTATTTTCGGAGATAATCATGTTTTGATGACGTCATGTTGGTATAAAAACTATAAATATTTGAAAAACTGTAGAAAACAGAGTTTTAAAGGAAATTGCAAACGTAATTGACCAAAGATACAAAATGACATTCTCTTTAAAATGGCAATCTTGGATTTTCACAATTTTGGGTTTTTGACCCCTAATTTTGTTTTAAATGCCCACAAAATCAACATTTTCAAAGATGTTAGAAAAACCGGAATATATGTGAGATAACTGAGTATGGACAATACCCATACCAAAGGTCAAAGCAATATCTTCATTTTTGACTGAGTGATGACTCCCTAAGTGTAAGAAACTGATGAAGTCATTTTGTTTAAAATAACGTTTTTTACCTTTTTTGACAAGATACAAACAAATAATTACCTTTTCTGTATTTCTTAGCCAAAACTGGTCTAGAAACATGCCTTTTTATTTACATTTATTCATTTCTAATTTTGAAGTTTTCTGAAGAGCAAAATCGCTGTTCTGGACGTGGTAAATCCGAGGTCATTCACTTGACCTGGAAGGTCACCCGTTGACCTGCAACCTAAAAATCGCATACTGTTAGATTCCTCTCATGACAGGCAACATGCTGGTTCTTACTGCATTGCTCTAAGTTGCTTGGTTGGGAAGTTAACTCGGGGGCTGTCAGCCCCCCCCCCCCCCCTCCCCCGTAGGGCGAAGGTGAAAAAAGCTCCCGTAGGGCGAGGGGTAAAGCCCTGAACCACCGCCACCGCCACTGATTTTTGCACCTACAGCCTAACCACCAAAAAGTAATTTCCACACACTGAATGTGGGCTGAGGTTACCATCCCAGCCGGCCCTCACACAGGACTGAGGTTACCATCCCAGCCGGCCTGTCACACAGGACTGAGGTTACCATCCCAGCCGCCCCTCACACAGGACTGAGGTTACCATCCCAGCCGGCCCGTCACACAGGACTGAGGTTACCATCCCAGCCGCCCCTCACACAGGACTGAGGTTACCATCCCAGCCGGCCCGTCACACAGGACTGAGGTTACCATCCCAGCTGGCCCGTCACACAGGACTGAGGTTACCATCCCAGTCGGCTCGTCACACAGGACTGAGGTTACCATCCCAGCTGGCCCGTCACACAGGACTGAGGTTACCATCCCAGCCGGCCCGTCACACAGGACTGAGGTTATCATCCCAGCTGCCCCTCACACAGGACTGAGGTTACCATCCCAGCCGGCCCTCACACAGGTCTGCCTGACGAGGCAAGATGGCGGCGCGCGGCGTCCCCAGTCTGTTGACGTCCGTTCCGGGCCGGCAGGTTCGACAACTACTCTGCGCCGATGGTGTGTGACGGTATCCCGGTCAGCCTGGGCCTCTGGGACACTGCCGGCCAGGAGGACTACGACCGGCTCCGGCCGCTCTCCTACCCACAGGTCAGTCACCCTCATGCCCATGGATCGGTCACTCTCCTACCCTCAGGTCAGCCACACACTTCACTAACCAGTCACATACTTGTGTGGGTGCCGTGTGCCGTGTGTCGTGTGCCGCGTGTCGTGTGCCGCGTGTCGTGTGCCGTGTGTAAGTGTCGTGTGTCGTGTGCCGTGTGCCATGTGCCGTGTGTCGTGTGTCGTGTGTCGTGTGCTGTGTGCCGTGTGCTGTGTGCCGTGTGCTGTATGTTGTGTGATGTATGATGTATGCTGTGCTGTGTGCTGTGTGCCGTGTGCCGTGTGTCGTGTGCCGTGTGCCGTGTGCCGTGTGCCGTGTGCTGTGTGCCGTGTGCTGTGTGTTGTGTGATGTATGATGTATGCTGTGCTGTGTGCTGTGTGCCGTGTGTCGTGTGCCGTGTGTCGTGTGCCGTGTGTCGTGTGCTGTGTGCCGTGTGCTGTGTGCCGTGTGCTGTGTGTTGTGTGATGTATGATGTATGCTGTGCTGTGTGCTGTGTGCCGTGTGCCGTGTGTCGTGTGCCGTGTGCCGTGTGTCGTGTGCCGTGTGCCGTGTGTCGTGTGCCGTGTGCCGGGTGCCGTGTGTCGTGTGCCGTGTGCCGTGTGCCGTGTGTCGTGTGCCGTGTGTCGTGCGCCGTGTGCCGTGTACCATGCGCCGTGTGCCGTGTGTCGTGTGTCGTGTGTAAGTGTCGTGTGCCGGGTGTCGTGTGTCGTGTGTCGTGTGCCGTGTGCCGTGTGCCGTGTGCCGTGTGTCGTGTGCCGTGTGCCGTGTGCCGTGTGCCGTGTGTCGTGTGCCGTGTGTCGTGTGTCGTGTGTAAGTGTCGTGTGCCGTGTGTCGTGTGTCGTGTGCCGTGTGCCGTGTGTCGTGTGCCGTGTGTAAGTGTCGTGTGCCGGGTGTCGTGTGTCGTGTGCCGTGTGCCGTGTGTCGTGTGCCGTGTGCCGTGTGCCGTGTGTCGTGTGTCGTGTGTCGTGTGTAAGTGTCGTGTGCCGTGTGTCGTGTGTCGTGTGCCGTGTGCCGTGTGTCGTGTGCCGTGTGCCGTGTGCCGTGTGCCGTGTGCCGTGTGCCGTGTGCCGTGTGTCGTGTGTCGTGTGTGGTGTGGTGTCGTGTGTCTCGTGTCGTGTGTAAGTGTCGTGTGTCGTGTGTCGTGTGCCGTGTGCCGTGTGCCGTGTGTCGTGTGTGGTGTGGTGTCGTGTGTCTCGTGTCGTGTGGTGTGTGTCGTGTGTCGTGTGTCGTGTGTCACGCCCAGTGTCAGAGAAGTGGCCCGTTTCTTCATTTTTCTGAACTTGGAAGTTTTGTTCCGTGAAAACTTTGACTGTAAAAAATGATTTGGTCTAGTCTGCGGGTGCAAATGGCTGACGAGCATACACAATAGGCTGAGACTTGACTTTCCGAACAATGGCCGGAAGGTGACAGTGATGCGACACAAATTGCAAAAAAAAATCGTAAGGCGGAACCTCCAAATTCCCAACATCCGAATTTCTGCAGTGATTTAGGGAAGGAAACTGGTACTTTTCATCAAATTAAACCAAAAACTTTTTAAAACCTCTCCAAAAAGTTTTTGCGTATTCAGGTTACAACTCCGCCAACGTCGTCATCGTCATCTCATGGATAACTCTGGGACACTAAAAACACGTTATGCAGAAGACGAAGTACCCGAGACTGAGACTTGAGCCCAGCTTCCCATACACAACGATACAAGGTACCTTTTTAACATACGACCCGTGAGTCTCGGTCCCTGACTGACGCCAAGACCATATCTGTACAGGAAATACGACTGACGATTCATCAACTTTCCACATCATAATATATGCACATATTATCCTATATGAAAATAAGGTGTGTAGAAACGCGTAGCAAAAATTACGCAAAAAGTACTGGTATACGCGTTAAAAAATTTGTTCCGCGAACTTGTCGTGGAACCACTTTTCTCACACTGAACGCGTCGCGTGTCTCGTGTGGTGTGTGTGTCGTGTGTCGAGTGTCGAGTGTCGTGTGTCGTGTGCCGTGTGTCGAGTGTCGTGTGTCGAGTGTCGTGTCGCGTGTCGCGTCGCGCGCACCTGTCCGGGGGTCTGCTGCCTGATATGGGGAGACTGTGGGAGACTGGTGACCCGGGGGTCTGCTGCCTGATATGGGGAGACTGTGGGAGACTGGTGACCCGGGGGTCTGCTGCCTGATATGGGGAGACTGTGGGAGACTGGTGACTCGGGGGTCTGCTGCCTGATATGGGGAGACTGTGGGAGACTGGTGACTCGGGGGTCTGCTGCCTGATATGGGGAGACTGTGGGAGACTGGTGACCCGGGGGTCTGCTGCCTGATATGGGGAGACTGTGGGAGACTGGTGACCCGGGGGTCTGCTGCCTGATATGGGGAGACTGTGGGAGACTGGTGACCCGGGGGTCTGCTGCCTGATATGGGGAGACTGTGGGAGACTGGTGACTCGGGGGTCTGCTGCCTGATATGGGGAGACTGTGGGAGACTGGTGACTCGGGGGTCTGCTGCCTGATATGGGGAGACTGTGGGAGACTGGTGACCCGGGGGTCTGCTGCCTGATATGGGGAGACTGTGGGAGACTGGTGACCCGGGGGTCTGCTGCCTGATATGGGGAGACTGTGGGAGACTGGTGACTCGGGGGTCTGCTGCCTGATATGGGGAGACTGTGGGAGACGGGTGACCCGGGGGTCTGCTGCCTGATATGGGGAGACTGTGGGAGACGGGTGACCACTTGTTGCCGCCGTCTGTTCGGGGGGTCTGCTGCCTGATATGGGGAGACTGTGTGACAGGGATGACCTGTGTTGCCGCCATCTGTGTGCGTTCCAGACGGACGTGTTCCTCATCTGCTTCTCGGTGGTGAGTCCATCCTCGTTCGAGAATGTCACCTCCAAGTGGTGTCCGGAGATCAAACACCACTGTCCCGAGGCGCCCGTCATACTGGTCGGTGAGTTGGCTGTGTCCGGAGATCAAACACCACTGTCCTGTGTCCCGAGATCAAACACCACTGTCCCGAGGCGCCCGTCATACTGGTCGGTGAGATGGCTGTGCGCAGTGCGGTCGGCCACGGCCAGAACCCATTAAGGGTGACTGAAGTACGGCGCCGACTGTATTTTGTTACTCGGTCAGTTGTGGATGTCTGAGTGTGAGAAGGACCGAGGCCATCAGTGACTCGTATTGGATGAGCTCATTGTTATTTTTGTAAGCAGTCTCATGAATACTTGAATTACTTTCTCTCGCTAAAGCCTAGGAATGGAGCCGGTTTCGTCTAACGTATCACGAATTTGTTAGTTGAACTAACAAATTCGTGATACGTTAGACGAAACCGGCTCCATTCCTAGGCTTTAGCGAGAGAAAGTGTCGGGTCATCGGGTAGGGGTGAGTGCAGTTAACACAGTTAATACTCAGCTTTCACGAGCGCTAATATCGGTGTCCTCGCCGGGCTCAAAACATATCAACTAACTTAGTTGATATGTTTTGAGCGGCTGTATTAACGCTGGCAGGACTGCCACTTAGAATGGCTCGGCTCGGCTCGGCCACGGCTCCCGCCATTCTCTAGACTCGGCCAACCGGCGAGGACACCGATATTAGCGCTCGTGAAAACTGAGTATTAACTGTGTTAACTGTGTGAACTGCACTCTGTCACCCCTACCCGATGACAGGCACCAAGAACAACCTGCGTGAAAACAGTATATCCCATGTTAAACGCCCCCTGTGACCCCTGTACGACGGCAGAGTATATCCCATGTTAACCGCCCCCTGTGACCCCTGTACGACGGCAGAGTATATCCCATGTTAACCGCCCCCTGTGACCCCTGTACGACGGCAGAGTATATCCCATGTTAACCGCCCCCTGTGACCACTGTACGACGGCAGAGTATATCCCATGTTAACCGCCCCCTGTGACCACTGTACGACGGCAGAGTATATCCCATGTTAACCACCCCTGTGACCCCTGTACGACGGCAGAGTATATCCCATGTTAACCGCCCCCTGTGACCACTGTACGACGGCAGAGTATATCCCATGTTAACCGCCCCCTGTGACCCCTGTACGACGGCAGAGTATATCCCATGTTAACCACCCCTGTGACCCCTGTACGACGGCAGAGTATATCCCATGTTAACCACCCCTGTGACCCCTGTACGACGGCAGAGTATATCCCATGTTAACCACCCCTGTGACCCCTGTACGACGGCAGAGTATATCCCATGTTAACCACCCCTGTGACCCCTGTACGACGGCAGAGTATATCCCATGTTAACCACCCCTGTGACCCCTGTACGACGGCAGAGTATATCCCATGTTAACCACCCCTGTGACCCCTGTACGACGGCAGAGTATATCCCATGTTAACCACCCCTGTGACCCCTGTACGACGGCAGAGTATATCCCATGTTAACCACCCCTGTGACCCCTGTACGACGGCAGAGTATATCCCATGTTAACCACCCCTGTGACCCCTGTACGACGGCAGAGTATATCCCATGTTAACCACCCCTGTGACCACTGTACGATGGCCGAGTATATCCCATGTTAACCACCCCTGTGACCCCTGTACGACGGCAGAGTATATCCCATGTTAACCACCCCTGTGACCACTGTACGACGGCAGAGTATATCCCATGTTAACCACCCCTGTAACCCCTGTACGACGGCAGGCACCAAGATCGACCTGCGGGAGGACAAGGAGACGCTGCAGCAGCTCTCCGAGCTCGGCCTGTCGCCGGTGAAGCGCGAACACGGCCAGAAGCTGGCCAACAAGATCCGCGCCGTAAAGTACATGGAGTGCTCAGCGCTCACACAGCGGGGGCTAAAGCAGGTCAGCAGGGCAGCCCGGGTCGCGGCAGGGCAGCACGGGCCGCGGCAGGGCAGCACGGGTCGCGGCAGGGCAGCCCAGGCCGCGGCAGGGCAGCCCAGGCCGCGGCAGGGCAGCCCAGGCCGCGGCAGGGCAGCACGGGCCGCGGCATGGCAGCACGGGCCGCGGCAGGGCAGCACGGGCCGCGGCAGGGCAGCACGGGCCGCGGCAGGGCAGCACGGGCCGCGGCAGGGCAGCACGGGCCGCGGCAGGGCAGCACGGGCCGCGGCAGGGCAGCACGGGCCGCGGCAGGGCAGCACGGGCCGCGGCAGGGCAGCACGGGCCGCGGCAGGGCAGCACGGGCCGCGGCAGGGCAGCACGGGCCGCGGCAGGGCAGCACGGGCCGCGGCAGGGCAGCACGGGCCGCGGCAGGGCAGCACGGGCCGCGGCAGGGCAGCACGGGCCGCGGCAGGGCAGCACGGGCCGCGGCAGGGCAGCACGGGCCGCGGCAGGGCAGCGCGGGCCGCGGCAGGGCCGGCTCCGCAGAGTCGGCGGTCAGCCGAGGCGGAGAGAACGTGATCGCCCAGGCGGCTTACAATCCGAACCCGGCCACAACCGCAGCTGGTGTGCTGCGTGCTGCGTGGTTAGACAGCTTTGGGATTTATATGGTCGGCGTTAAAACTGGCGCGGCGACAGGATAAGGCTGCTCGAACTCAGAAGGGGGCGGGGGGGACTATGAGAAATGGACCTGACGAAAAGGTAATCTGATACTCGCCTGGTTGATTGGGAGCGGCACCAGGTGTGGTTCGTTTTGTTCCGTCTGCAGGTGCGCTTCATGATAGTTATGATAGTACGTGCCAAAACTCTGCCTGCGTGCAGGCCTTACACCTCTTGCGTGTTACCGAGCGCCTTATAAGGCGGCGGGAGCTTGGCTCGTATGCCCAATTCAGAGGTGTTAGGCTAGCTGAGTCATTTCAGCGAACAACTGATGTCATTCGCCCAAAGGAACTTGCTAATGGGATAAAACATTAATTTTACTAACCGGTTAAGTCCAACACCATTTACGTTCAATTTAACACGCGCCCGGGAGGGCATCCGAGAATAACACACACTGGATGGGGGGAGGGAGGATTCCGACCCCCTGAGAGCTACAATAACGCAATTTGTAGGGTAGGGATGTTCTGTGGGGAACTCTGCTTTGTGAAAATGTAATGATCCTAGGTCAATATTTGCAAGGTCAAATGAAGTAAAATATGCTCACTTTGCTTGTTATGCGCTCCTGGGCTTGATGTTATGAAACGCAGTGAGTGCATGTATATTGTATATACCCCAAAAATGGGCTTAAATGATTGTTGGAAAGTCTAATGATACAATAGGGATGATAGAAGTTGCATTTGACCTCATGTCATTTACATATCAACATTGCATTACGGTCATCTTGAAGACATTTTGAAGTTTTGTTTTACTTCGATGACCCATAACTCAAAAAGTTTTCGGCCGATTTGTATGTGTCTTACTTAAGACGACGCGTCATTCATTTGTAGGCCGGTACACCACAAATGATGCTCATTGACCGGTAAAATCAGGAGATATTCACACACACAAAACAAGCAGGACGGGTGGGTGGACCCCCCCTCCCCTCCCCTCCCCTCCCCTCCCCTCCCCTCCCCTCCCCTCCCCTCCCCTCCCCTCCCCTCCCCTCCCCTCCCCTCCCCTCCCCTCCCCTCCCCTCCCCTCCCCTCACCCGGTGGGGGTCACCCGGTGCAGCCCATGTCAGATCGACCAAGACAACACCCTATTTCTCGTATTTCGATGAAAATACGTGTCGGGAGTTATCTGAGCCGTACATTCACGCTGTGAAATTGTCAGCTTCGTCCGTCGAATGGTTTTCGAGTTATAGCCTCAGGCATCTTTTCGATGTCGCGCAAATCTCTAATTTTCAGCGGGCGATATCTCTCATATAAATAATTCAAATGATAGAAACCTATATATCGTCAGAATTGTCATTGACCACAAATTAATGTAATGCAATTTTATTTTTGAAAATTTGAATATACAATTTTCGCAATTTTGACATGACCTAGTCAGGTAACGTGATTTCGTAATGTTCTCAGTTAAAATTCGTGATTTGTTTCAGGTGGAATAGGAGGATGCAGGCCCTTCGAATCACGTGACACCTATTACACTCAGTGATCAAGATCACGTGATGACATTCACTATTTCGCAGATAGAGGCGTCAGTGGATCCTCAAGAAATCATATTTTCGCACCCTTATTCGCAGACCGAGAATGCTTTTAAAGTAGCTAAAAGTGTCTTCTAAAGATAAAAATGTTTAACTTTGTCAAATAAAACGAAAAAAATCCAACAAATTATCTATTGTATAATCAAACCAGGTGATTTCTGAAATCAACCTCAGTTCACGTGACCTTGAGGTCATGGAGTGACATGCAGGGGTCATGCTAGGTATCATTGAATGCAGCTCGACGAGGCAAATATACTGCTGTTGAGTTAAGCTCTCTAGCACATTACGTGCGCAAAGTTATTACCTAAGACCATTATTTTTTACCGTGAAGGTGACTATGATTTTTCCAAATACAAAACAAAATTGATAAAAAAACAAAAAAAATTACCATCGAAGGCTTATATATCGAAGTCGATTCTGGCATGGGAAAAAAATCCGAAAAATTGTAATGGCCACATTATAAAATCACGTGATTTTACCTTATATCACGTGTTGAAATTCCCAAATTTGGGAATTTTCAAAAAAAAATATATCATATTAATATATGGTTCATGGTGATTCTGATAATATATATGTTTGTATGACTCGCATGATTGAGATGAGAGATATTGCCTGCTGAAAATTAGAGCTTTGAACTCTAAACCCATTCGACGGACGTGGCTGAAAATTTCACAGCGTGAATCTATGGCCCAGATAACCCCCGATACGTAGTTTTATCGAAATATGGGATGTAGGGTGTTATGACTTGGTCGATCTGTCATGGAATGCCCTTTTTTGACGAGATTGCATGTGTGTTTCGCAGGTGTTTGACGAAGTTACCTGTGTGTTCTGGTGGCTGTGTGGCTGTGTGTTCGGCGGCAGGCAACCCCGTGTTTGACGAGGTTGTCTGTGTGTTTGGTAGGTGTTTGACGAGGTTTCCTGCGTGTTTAGCAGGTGTTTGACGGGGTTGTCTGTATTTGGTCAATGTTTGACGAGGTTATCTGTGTGGTTGACTGTTTGACGAGGTTATCTGTATGTTTGACGAGGTTGTCTTGTGTGTTTGGCAGGTGTTTAACAAGGTTTCCTGCGTGTTTGGCAGGTGTTTGACGGAGTTATCTGTGTTTGGCAGGTGTTTGACGAGGTTATCTGTATTTGGCAGATGTTTGACGAGGTTATCTGTGTGGTTGGCTGTTTGACGAGGTTATCTGTGTGTTTGACGAGGTTGGCTGTGTGTTTGGCAGGTGTTTGACGAGGTTATTGTGTGTTTGACAAGGTTGTCTGTGTGTTTGGCAGGTGTTTGACGAGGTTGTCTGTGTGTTTGGCAGGTGTTTGACGAGGTTGTCTGTGAGTTTGGTAGGTGTTTGACGAGGTTGTCTGTGCGTTTGGCAGGTGTTTGACGAGGTTATGTTTTTGACAGGTGTTGACGAGGTTGTCTGCGTGTTTGACATGTGTTGACGAGGTTATCTGTGTGTTTGACGAGGTTGTCTGCGTGTTTGACAGGTGTTGACGAGGTTGTCTGCGTGTTTGACAGGTGTTGACGAGGTTGTCTGCGTGTTTGACAGGTGTTGACGAGGTTGTCTGCGTGTTTGACAGGTGTTGACGAGGTTGTCTGCGTGTTTGACAGGTGTTGACGATGTTGTCTGCGTGTTTGACAGGTGTTGACGAGGTTGTCTGCGTGTTTGACAGGTGTTTGACGAGGCGGTGCGGGCGGTGCTCCGGCCGGAGCCGGTCCGCCGCCGCCAGCGCAAGTGTATAGTGATGTAGCGCTGCCGGCCGCCGCGACCGCCGCCCTCCACCGCTGTGCTTCCACTCCGGGTCGCCCGCGCGCCGCCCGGGACGCATATCTAGTCTGGCCGGTCGGACAGAGGGTGGCCGACGGCCTGCCAGCCGTGACCTCACCTCTGGATGGCCCCCTGAGCGACCTCTGGATGTCCCTCCGGTCGCCCGGCACGACCTCTGCTCAGGGGCTCTGCTCGGACCATAAGGGTGTCGCTGACTCGCTTGGCATGCTGCAGGACGCGCTTGGGTCAGTCGCAGTCTTACAACTATGTCTGGGACCGTGCTGAGCGCGCTTTTCTGTTCTGATTGAGCTCGGCCTCGCTGTGGTCTGAATGAGCTCGTCGGACGTTGACCGGCCGTTTGTCCCGCAGACGCCGGACTGTGTATGTGTAACCGATCGGGCACGGCCACCTGCCTGCCACTGGCAGGAACCGGGACCGGTCGGGTGTGATCGCCCTGCCTCCATCTCCCACCGAACTTAGCGTGACGCGAACTTAGCGGGGCCGCGACCGCGGGGCTTAATACTTACAGGCGTGCTGCGTTGGCTTTTGTATCGACACGTTCAGTATCGCCAGCGCGTATTATTTCCCGGCCTTTTTCGGCTGGCTTACGGGGGCGTTAGAGCGAGCGAACTCTGTAGATCAGGCATACGTACTCTGCACATTGCACCTGTGGGTGGATCCATGAGGCTATACACGTCATCCTATCTTGGCGGGTGCATGTGAGCTGTGGATGCCCTCTTCTCACGCGGTCACAGGTATGCGATAGGCGTGTGTGCGTGCGTGCGCGCATGCTCCTGTTTGAGTGTTTACGTGAGTCGAGAACGATTCGGCCGGCCGGCCTCCAGTTTAACCAATCACGAAGGTTCCACGATGGCTTTTGATGTGTGATGTGGTGAAGTTGGCTTTACATGCAGTCGCCCTGTGTGGGACAGGGCGGGGGGCCAGCCTGAGAAGGACGGCGTGGCTCGTGTGTTTGTTGTGGAATCTCGACTCTGTGTGCTGACTGTGCAGTGATGTGACTGGGTTTCTCGGGACAGTCGTTCGTTGGAGGCAACGCCAAGTCACAGTGGGCACCCGAGCTCCGACGTTCAAGTCACAGTGGGCACCCGAGTCCCGTTGTTGCTCCATGGGCCTGTCTAGCTGTCGAGAAACGGCCTCAAAAGTACTGGTTCTTACTGAATTCCGTCGTTGTATGCACGCGCAGCGCGCCGCCTGTTCTGTGTGGAGGGCCCGTGTCGCGCTGTGTGGTGGGCCCGTGTCGCGCTGTGTGGTGGGCCCGTGTCGCGCTGTGTGGGGGGCCCGTGTCGCACCGTGTCGCACCGTGTCGCGGTTCGTTGTACACACGGCGTAAAGAGGTTAGTTTGGATTCGGCTATTTGTTAGCCTGGTCCACTCTGATTAGAAACTACATATTTACCGCGGAACTGGAGTGTACGTGTCGCAGCGTCATTCTGTGAATGACCATGGTGACGTGGCTGTTCGAGTCACCCGCTCCCGTTCGCTCTGGAATCTGTTCCTCGTTTCAGTTTCGGCCTGAGCCCCACCGGCGACTTTGCTCTGTTGGCGTGCACGACTATAGAGAAGTCTGTGGGCTATGCGAGCTGGGAATGTATACCATTTTTCTAGGAGCCTGAGTCGCGTCACCTTTTATACTCGCTTACCGGAATAAAGTATAAACAATGCGTTCTTTGCTGTCTGCAGTGGAGCTGGTGATCGGGGGGCGACTCGCACACTGACTCACAGCACGACTTTTTGACAATTATTCTGCTTTGTGGACGGTCAAATTATGGGTCTGTTCCAGTGGTGCCTCTAACCTTCTAACCTTCTCAAAGTTCCTCCGGTCGTTCTCGTGGCTACTCCGATCTGCTCCAAGGTCACCCGAAACCTCCTCTAAACTCCCGCAACTTGCTCCCGAAATCGAGGTGGGACAACCGGAGGAGATAGGAGTACGTTTATGGCGCGGCTGATACATTTGTTAATGTCAATAGATGCCCCACCTTGGACGTCTTATGTGCCGGGACCGGGGCTCATATCCCTTGGCGGGCCTCTGAAACAAATTCTGCCCGGCTCCCCCCATATCTCTCGGAACAGGGTGAGAGTTCCAGTTAGCGCCTTGGTCCCAAGAGGATATGGTACTTGGTCATAGGTGTCGATTTATATACTTTTGGGTGGTCCTCGCCCCCCCCCCCCCTAAGGTGCTCTCGGCCCCCAATGTTGTCTGGCCGCTGGCGTACCCAAGGGGTCGGTCAGGAAGGGCCAAGCCCCACAAATCGCCTGAAGTCGACAACAAAATGGCGCATTTCCGATAGCCTGAGAGGGTCCTTACGAGGCCTGAGAGAGGGAGTCTGAGTGGGTTTTTGCAATACCTGAGAATGTCCCAGGTTCAGAATACCCCAGGCTCGACCAAATACTTTGGTTTGTAGCGCCGTCCGACGCAAGGTCTAAACTTATGTGACTTTGTTTGTATTAAAGGGAATAGTTCACCTTCGGAAGAAAAAAATTCAGAACACGATTTTATTATATTTTTTAATACAGTTTCTTTTTTTCTTTTCAAAAATGGTCCTACATCGCGCCAATTCAGGACAGAAGGTCGTAAATTATTAATGTTATGGTGGACGTTATTGGTCTGCGCATGCTCAGACCAGTGCTGGCACTCTCAGACGGTACGGTATATCGTATATGCGCCGCATTCCTTCACACTCTTCCACGAACACAAAGCACAACACAACACATACATATACACAGACGGTTCACGGGGCGACGGCCGAACCGGTGGTGCTTACTATACAAACACAGTCAGCAATAACTTTAGACTTCCCGACATAAATAGCGTATACACAGCGGAATTGTCATCCATTTTATTAGCATTAATATGTCAGAACAGAAAAACTTAAGAAAGTAGTCATTTGCACAGACTCTTCCGCCTCGCTCTCTGCCATTTCCTCGATTAGTGACTGTAGAAATCCGATAGTATTTAAAAATCAGACAGCTAATTCAGTATTTTAACCGCAGAAACAGCAGTATTAAATTTATCTGGATCCCAGGACACGCCGGTATCCCGGGAAACGAGGAAGCCGACAGACTAGCGAAATTGAGCCTAGAATTACCTTCAGAAAATCAATTACCAAGCCCTGTATCAGACGTTTTAAATTATATTAACTCTCAACTTAGCATATTCGCCAGCGCCAGTGGGACGCTGCTCCGCATTTTCATCTTTATCCGATCAAGCCAAAAGTCCAACATTCTATATCTAGCCACCAGAATTGTAGAGAGGAGGTGATATTGGCGCGCCTCCGTCTCGGTCATACAAAAATTACTCATTATTATATTATGGAGAATCTCCCGCCACCAAATTGCCAACATTGCCCAGGTTATCCGCGCTACACAATAAAGCACTTACTAATTACTTGCCCAGTACACAACGATAAACGACAGAACATTATTAATTGCACACAACAAAATCGCATCACATTAAATCTTCAAACACTGTTAGGTGATAATTACCCTGAATTGATAGGTCTCCTCTTAGATTATCTCTACCAAGCACGTTTAGCTAAACAAATATAACAGTTTTTTTTGGCCTAGCGCATTTGTGGCCCACCGCGCAGGTTTTTTCCCCTTTGCCTTAGACGCTGGGTTTTTCATTATTCAGGACTTTTAGCCCAGCTAAATACACCCCACAACCAGAGCGCTGTTCGGACGCACGCTAGCGGCCGCTAGTAGCGCTAGTAGCGCTTTCGTTCTCCATGGCAACCGGGCGTCAGCCAATGAAAACCCAGAAAGGGAATACGTCACGATAGGAACCGTGTAGCCTGCGGAGAGGCTATTTCTGCTAGTGAAAAATCGCAGAAGCGGCGAAAGCGCTAGCGGATGTGTTTCAATAGTGGCGCATGAGACAAATCAAACTGAAATAAAAACAAACAAAGATGTGATATGCCCCTGCGGCAGTCTGGAAGTGCTGCTGTGAGTTCTGTCTTGTTTCATGCTGCGTCTGTTTCCGTGACGTAATTGTGACGTCAGCTAGCGAAAAGCGCTAGTAGCGTGTGCCGAACAGCGCTCAAGTCTCGCCGAAGCGCCGGAGCCAGGGAGACTGGCAACAGTCTCCCGTTGTTGCAATGATGGCACCACCCGGCTCCATCAACACTGACACTGTTCAAGTGTATGTAATAAAAATATGTATGTATGTGTGTCTCGTGTTTTACTTATTTTTTACCTTGAACGAAATACTTAACGTAATGCTAGATATTATATTTGACCTTGAACGAAATACTTAACGTAATGTTAGATATTATATTTACTTTGAACAATAATTTTCCGGGTTCACATAAACCGGTTAACGTAATTAATTAACGTAAAATAGCTACCCTTCTCCCTAGCTTGCCCGGGTTCACATAAACCGGATAACGTAACTCTTTTCCTGGCAAATTGCCGGATGTCACTCCCCACCCGGAAAATGGCTATAGGCCGGTCCGGGGAGAAAAAAACGAATTCCTTCGCCAAAAAGTCAAAATCTTCGGCTGGAGTCTTTTCAGCCAAGAAAAGTTGCAGATAAGGATTTCTCAACACGGGCTACAAAACTGCTATTTCAGTTCAAAATCCCATGTTGAAGGTGAACTATTTCCTTTAACAACTGATTTAAAACTTAAACTGCTTGGTGCAAATTCCTTATATATTCTTTTACATCAGGAAATGTTTCATTTTTTTGCCGATTTCAGTCGTTTTAATGAAGCCATGGCGCTGATATAGGCCCCCTTGGATCTATCCCTCTTCTCCCCCCCCCCCCCCCCCCCCCATCATTGTGAAAAATCGACATCGCTGTGCTTGGTCCACAAACCAAACCAAACCAAACCAACCTTGAACGCAAATAGCGATTCCATGACAAATCTTCGTCCCGCATTTCTTCGTCGGGCATTTCTTTGTCCGCAAATCTTCGTCTCCGCATTTCTTCGTCGCGCGTTTCTTCGTCTCGCATTTCTTCGCATCCGCAAATATTCATTTGCCGATACGAAGAAATGCGCTACGAAGAAACGCTAGACGAAGATTTGCGGACGAAGAAATCCGCTACGAAGAAATGCTGGACGAAGAATTGTCCGGACACCGAACAGACCCAATATAGCCATTGGCCTGCGGAGGTCTGGAATAAGTTCGCATATACAAACTAAAAAGCATGCAAACAAGGACATTAAAATGTAAATGCGTCTATCCATAAGTCTATGTTATGCTAGTAAACATGATTTACTGACGTTGGGAGTGTGCTGGATATTGAGGGCTGCTGTAATGCTCTAATCAGTCTACGGAAAGCACCACAAATAAGCTGAGCAGTTCACGTTCTGTGGCGATTGGCATTCTGCTGTCTAACTATTCCTGTAGATTAATGGTGACGATAAACCCGGCATTGATTGGGGGTCTCAGCCGAACGCCATTGGCGGGGGGGGGGGGGGGGGGCGTTAAACGCCCTCTCCCTGGTTGTCAGATCACGGTCACGGTCAGGTAAAAGGTCAACATCGAGGTATTTGAGTACATGGGCCATACTTTCCATCCAAAGCCTCCGATTGCGACCATGATCACCCAAAATGCTCTCAAAGGTATAATACACATCCCGCATGAGCTAAAGTGAGATTGTTGGCAAAGGTCAAGGTCAGGTCATAAAGGTATAGGTAACAAAAACCATGCGCAAAATATCTACGAAAATCATGCAACATACGTTTTATGGGTTATTTTACATGTAAAATTCGATAGTGATAGTCATTTTACCACCTGACTTCATTTACATGAAGTTAGTGTCAAGCTCAGGTCACATGTCAAAATTCGAAATTGATCAATATAAATACAAAAGGCTTGTTTCTGGACTAGTTTTGCCTCAGAAATGCAGCGGTGACATTCGTTTTTTTTGTAGCTGGCCATTAAAAAACGTCATGAGCTACCAATACTTATAAGAAGCCATAAGTCAGTCAAAATGGTGATATTGTATTGTTTAAAAATGAAATTTGGTTTGGGAATTGCCCATATGTGGTTCTTTGATATATATTGTTTAATATATTTTAGAAGTTTGATTTTGTGGTCATTTTATAAAAAAAAACTTTCTTTTTGGAGTTAAAAACAACATTTTAAGAAATCAGAGATAGCCATTTTGTAGCCCTTGCCATTTGCTATCTTTTGACTGTTGTATTGCATTTTGCTCAATATATGGAATTTGTACGGTCTGTTAAAGTTTAGCTGATTTTTGGGTCAAACTCGTGTGTAAAGACGTCACTACATTCGCTTTATCTCGAAAAATGTCGACGAAATTGCTTACCTTTTTCACAGAAGACGTAAAATGAATGTAGGAGAAGGTATCCGAAGTTGCACGTTGACAGCGCTATTGTTTTTTATGATGATTTGGGCTTTAGGGCGCTTCAGCTACTCAGGCTATGTGGCGCCCATATATTGTTTTTTGAGTTATTGCGAAAGTGGCAGGGGGAGCGTTAAACGCCCCCCCCCCCCCCCCCCGTCAATGGCGGGTTAATGGAGATAACGGTTGCTAGGGGAAAGACCGCTACGCCCAGTTGCCGTTCAGATAAGGCAGAGTAGTTTGTGAACAGCGAACTATCAAAGTCCATTGGCACAAATGAGGAACACATCGACACATATCAAATGTCTTATATTATCTTACACTTTAGGCAAGTGCTTCTTCTCAATCACACAGCAGGGACGAACTATCACACATCACCAAAAACGACACAACCACACGTGACATTCATATTCCGTTCAGTCCCCTTCTGCACTCCGGCGTCCGAATCACAACACACCTCTGCCCCGTTCAGCGCTACTTCTTTGTTCGCTTGCCCTGTCCCTTGGGCGGCGGTCCCTTGCCGCGCAGCCGTCGCAACCGCTTCATCTCGTCGCTGAAGTCCCAGTGTTCGTCGCGGTACAGGCCCAGCTCGCGCAGGTGCAGCATCAGGTAGTAGGTGTCCCGGAAGCGCGGGTAGTAGTCCACCAGCTGCGGGTCCTTGTAGCGTGGCTCCTCGGACAGAAGCTGCACGGCCTTGAGCGACTTGTGCGAGGTGGCCGTGGGCACCACCTCTCCGAAGATGCGGCTGCTCAGCCGGTTCATCCGGCGCGCGTAGTCGGTGGCGTTCTTGGCAAGCTTCGCGTAGCTGTAGAAGCCGGACGTCATCTCGGCAGCTGTAACACAACAACCAGTCAGTGGCCTCTTCAATGTGTGTTCTGAGCAGATTTGTAAAATGTCGAATCAGCGGGCTCTACTTATTCCCGCCATGGGGTCAATCCTTAATGTCCCGTTAACAGCAGGGGTCCGCTTGGCTAACATGGCTATGGTCGGGGCCTGTTAAGATGGCTATGGTTGGGTTGGGCTGTTCATATGTAGGATTTTCCTGTAGTTGATCGAAGACCTTGTGTTGCATCATGCATGTTCGGTAATGACGGGTTACTATATGCCTGGTACATAATCTCTGCATGTTCTGTATTTCAGAAAATGCCTAGTTTATGCACCAAACTCGCATCTTAACCGAAGCATGAAATGGAAGGAGCCAATTGTTATCAGGACACAAAGGGTTACTGACATGTCAAGGAACCACATGTCAAGGTGTGACATGTCAAGGAAATCTGAGTATGTTGATATGTTGGTACTGACATGTCAAGGAAATTTGAGTATGTAGTATTTAGTGAGTAGTTTTATTAGTGAGTATTTGAGTATTTGAGTATGCAGGATGAAGATCAAAAGGAATGTTACAATCAGTGACCATACTTACTGATGCACTTATAACACATCACATTATACACACACAAATTACCACATACTTGGATGCCAGGGACAGGGTCCAAGGGACTTCTTCCAAACTAATAGCAACGACATTGTGCTGTAACCTAGGACACATCAAAACAGACTTTTATGCTGACAATACTAACACATTAAAGCACCAATAGGCAATAGTTACCGGTGCTTTAGTGTGTTGGGATCATCTACACCCGGGAGTAGGGACGTTAGCCAAGGGGGGTCATGCCCGACTGGAAAAAATACACTCACTACGCTGGACGCCTCGGCGGAGCCATTGCGCCGAAATTTCGGCGCAATGGCCGCTGCGCCGAAATTCATTGGGTGCTACACTGCATGCACAACACCTGATAACACATAGAAATGTGAAGTCAGTGTGTGGAAGGCCTCGCAGCGCCGCGTCAGCCTCGGCATCAGGGTGTCCCCGTCTTTCAGTGCAAAGCATCAGGGGGGTCCAGGGGGGCAAGGGGCCATGCCCCCAAAGGTCCTGAAACTATGATCCCCCCCCCCCCCAAACGGTCGGACGTACAGTTGTAAACATTGTCTTTGCAGCAGTCAAAATCCAGCTATCCACATTGAAAAACCTGCAAATTTCGCGCCGCTTCGCGGCATGATACAAAATTCGCAATTGCTTATAAAAATTTGGAAAATGGGAAAATGAATTCATTAAGTGTCTGGCAGAGGCTCTCCTTAGCGGTACCTAATTGCTAGCCCCAGGACCCACTCCCTTCATACAATATTAACTTTCAAGCGGGCTACATGTTTAGTTAGTCTGCCGAGTTCCGAAAAAAAGCGACGCGAACGCAAAGACGCGGACATCAGCTCCCGGAAGCTGCTCAGCGATCCCCAACTTGCTGGACCGAAGAGCCTAATAGTGGGACAGGCCAAGACCATCTCCCCAAGCCATCTCGCCACAGCCTCCTCAAGATCCACAGGGACCATTTATGCGCGGAAAAGTCGTTCTGCCTCTTGCTGCTTTTAAACCGTTTGCACTGTTCCCAGTTGTTTGTCGCAGTTCAGTACATATGTAATGTATACAGTTATTATCGTGTGTACTATTGAGCGCTGACTGCCACCGGTCATCGTGATGTACTATCCAAGGAATATGTATATGAAAAACTACCTTAATTTCAATATTTGTCAACATACCGAGACGTGCAACCAGGAATAGCGGTTACTTGAGGTTTGACTCCACTCACGGTCTGGCTCCAATATTAAAATTTCGTTTTTCACGACCTAAAATTTAAATTTTCACGCCGCTTCGCGGCGTCACATCGGTGGCCATCGTCATAACGAAGACATCGTCATCGTCTTTGGTTTGTTGTAACGGTGAATTAAATTAGTAGAATTTTAGCTTCTTATCCTCTACGTCTACAAGGCCCATATTTCTGAGTTTTATCATTCAAACCCGTTTTTTTAATATTTTTTAATGTTTGTCATCATACAGAGATGTGCAACCAGGAATATGGGTTACCTGAAGCTTGGCCCTCTCTCACGGTCTGGTGCCAATATTAAAATTTCGTTTTCCACGACATAAAATAAAAATTTGCACCCCGCTTCGCGGCGTCACATCGGTGGCCATCGTCATGACGAAGCCTTCGGTTCGTTGTAACGGTGAATTGAATGAATAACATTTTTAGCTTTTTATCCTCTACAAGGCCCATATTTCTGGGGTTTATCAGGCAAACCCGTACAATTTTGTGGCGCTAAATAACAAGTACCTACCTACTATAACATGGAAACCACATAAAAAAAAATGCTGCAATCGCACACACATAAAAAAGGGGTAAATTTTTTCCCGTCATATTAGCCGACCCCCACACAAAAAATTACGCCACGCCACTGCCAGCCCCTAAAATTTAATAAAAAAAATATTTATTAAAAATATATATATATATATATATATATCTTATATATTAAAAAATTTTAAAAAAAAATTAACCATAGTGTCCCCGACTGAATTGTGAAGTCTGTGGTGAAGCTCCTGGCAGGGGCAGCCCAGTTGTGGACCCAGTCGTGCAGCCTTGAAGGATGGAACCGGAATCTTGGGGGTCTGTGCGCCAAACTTTTGCTAGATGAAATTACGCTGGACGTGAGCGAAATTTTCGGCGCAATCGCCGAATTACGCTGGACATGTTGATGAAAGCGTGTATTTTTTCCAGTCGGCCATAGCCCCTGAGCAAACCAATTTACACTAGGTAAGGTGATATTTTGCTGATGACCTGACCCCCCTGTCTCGTTCTTCTATTTATGTTACGATTCATTGATATTTGTATACTGTGGTTTCAGTTATTTTCAGATATTGAGAAACACAGAGTTGTAGACCTGGCTACCAGACTGTAACGATTTCTCAATATCTGAAAATAACAGAAGCCACAGTTAGTATACAAATATCAACTAATCATAACATAAATAGAAGAACGAGACCCGACTGGAAAAAATACACTCACTACGCTGGAGCCTCAGCGGAGCCGTTGCGCCGAAATTTCGGCGCAATGGCTGTTGCGCCGAAATTTATTGGGTGCTACACCGCATGCACAACACTTGTTAACACATACAAATGTGAAGTCAGCGTGTGGAAGGCCTCGCAGCGCCGCATCAGCCTCGGCATCAGGGTGTCACCGTCTCAGTGCAAAGCACCAGGGCCATGCCCCTCCCATCCAGGGCAAGGGGCCATGCCCCCCCCCCCCCAAAGGTCCTGAAACTATGATTTGCCCCCCCCCCCACGGTCGAACGTACAGTTGTAAACATTGCCTTTGCAGCAGTCAAAATCCAGCTATCCACATTGAAAAACCTGAAAATATTGTGCCGCTTCGCGGCATGATACAAAATTCGCAATTGCTTCTAAAAATTTGGAAAATGGGAACAAAAATTAATTGTCTGGCAGAGGCTCTCCTTAGCGGTACCTAATTGCTAGCCGCAGGGCCCACTCCCTTCATACAATATTAACTTTCAAGCGGGCTACATGTTTAGCTAGTCAGACGAGCTCCGAAAAAAGGTGACGCAAACGCGAAGACACAGACATCGGCTCCCGGAAGCTGCTCCAGCGGTGCCCAACTTGCTGGACCGAAGAGCCTAATAGTGGGACCAGGCCAGGAACATCTCCCCAAGCCATCTCGCCCCAGCCTCCTCAAGATCCACATGGACCATTTATGTGTGGAAAAGTCGTTCTGCCTCTTGCTGCTTTTAAACCGTTTGCACTGTTACCAGTTGTTTGTTGCAGTTCAGTACATATGTAATGTATACAGTTATTATCATATGTACTATTGAGCGCTGACTGCCACCGGTCATCGTGATTTACTATCTGAGGAATATGTATATGAAAAACTACCTTAATTTCAATAGTTTTCATGCTACCGAGATATGCAACCAGGAATAGGGGTTACCTGAGGTTTGGCTCCACTCACGGTCTGGTTCCAATATTAAAATTGCGTTTTTCACGACCTAAAATCTAAATTTTCACGCCGCTTCGCGGCGTCACATCGGTAGTCATCGTCATAATGAAGCCATCGTCATCGTCTTTGGTTCGTTGTAACGGTGAATTGAATGAGTACATTTTAGCTTCTTATCAGTGTTAAATTTTTGCGAATATTACCTGGAAAATCACAGGTAATGAAAAGGTCTGATTTGTCATCCTTCTGACCATTTTCATCCTTGACTGTAGGAAATGACTCAACTATAGTAAAAATGATAAGCTTATTTGTGTTATATTCCGCCAATACATAATAAAAATATCAGTGAAGTGAATAAATATTGATCAATTGAAATTATCACCACTATTCTGGAATACGAGTATACCAGTATACAAGAATAAGGAATTTGCTTTTATGGCTTGCATATTTTCAACACAAGACTAAGGTACAGTCATTTAAATATCTATGAAAGAGGAATGAAGACATGCCCAACCTGTTACACAAACACGCTGTGAGCCTGGGTAACAATTTTCTTAGCGCAAGAAACGTCACATGAACAGCTTCTTTGCCTCATCTGGCCTTATCAGGGATACCATAAAACATTACTCAGAAAAGAAAGGAATTATCGCTAATTATTGCTTAAGATTGTATATATATTTTTTCCCCTAAAAATTGCATTCAGAACTGTATTATGTCTACACGTTTACACACATCAGGCGAAGACAAGAGCCCAGATACAGGATGAAATTCAGGATGAATTGGGATGAAATTGGGATGAAGTTGACCAGGCTAATGATGAAATTTCCAGGTAAACGCGGGGATTTCTCACGGATTAACGAAAGTTAAATGTCAGATTCTGAATGCAGGATCGGATAGCCTGATTCATCCCCCAGGCATTGAATGCTTATGTCCCCTTTATGAGTCTTATATTTATGAAATGAGGGTTGTTTTCGGCAAGGTGTCTCTAGTGTATCGGACTTTTGATCTGGGTGACGTTGCTTGAAGCGGAGTTCGAATCTCTTCCAAGGAAATATTTTTTTACAAATTATTTCGCGGTTTACTATTGCGTGTTGCACGATTATTTTGGTATGCCACGGTTGCCCTGAACATTCTCGGAATGCAAATTGTACTCTTCCCGTGGGCCGGAGCTGTGTGCGCCCGGACCTCTCCTGCGTGGCTCGGACCTACGTGGGCCTGGACCTCCTGCTTGGGCCCGGGCCTCCTGCGTGGACCCAGACCCTCCTGCGTGGGCCTGAACCTCCTGAGTGGGTTCAGACTCTTTCTGCGTGGGCCTGGTCCTCCTGCGTGGGCCCGAACCCCTCTTGCGTGGGCCCGGACCTCCTACTTGGGCCCCGACCCCTCCTGTGTGGGCCTGGACCTGCGTGGGGCCGAAACCCTCTTGCGTGGGACGGGACCTGCCCGGGCCCGAAACTATCTTGCGTGGGCTCGGACCTGCGTGGGCCGGACCCCTCTTGCGTGAAGCCAGACCTGCCCGGGCCTCCTGTTTGGGCAGGAGGGGTCTAAAATCCCTGAGTTTGACATTGTTCAGAGTGCTTTAATGTTTATCAAACGGCACCTAGGTAACCGCGTTAGTTCGGATGCCTACCAGAAGGCTCTTTCAGCACCGAGGCACCTCCTTTTAGGTCCCCTCCGGGGGCCCAAGCGGGTCGGCCCAAAAAGGCCCTTTGAGGGCATAGGGGGATCCTAGGATCCCCTTGGCTACACCCCTGATTCTAGGTATTATTTTGTAAAAACGAAGACAAAAATGTTAGTGCAACAGTGACTACTCGGGCCCTTCGTGGTTGCACGTCCGTGATGATTAACGCGTGATGTGGAATGTAAACTTGCAATAGCCATTATGTCGTCACCTCAAAAACAACTAATAGCTGGAAAATAAATATATACCTAGGAAAAAATATAACCAAACCTAACCTAACCAACCATGACATAACCAAACTGAATATGTGTTTGCCACTGATATGCTAGTTTCCAGTCTCTGTCTACTGCAAGTCACCATGCTTCAACTTTCAAGCATGCTTATTACTTTTAGACACAGCTTTGCCTTATAATTCTGAAATTAAATAAACATTTTTCTTTGGAATATCTTTCTTGAAATACATTAAATATTTCAAGACAAATAATATCTGTGTGACCTTAAACAAGATTCTCGGACTTCACATTTGTGTGGACAAAACATCACAATTCACAGCACTATGCCTATTGCCTAGCTTCAACGCAATTTAATGTCCAGACGAATATATGCTGATGCATACTTATTGGAGGTTTACCTAGTAGCCTATACTGATCACAAGTTTAAATTTAGGACAGTTTACATTCAGAAGTTTACATACAGGACGGACCTACAGGACCTGATTATGGCAAATATCCATGCTTTGCCATGCTCCATGTTTCAAAATTGACCTAAGTGAGAACTTCTCAGAAAGTTTGAAACTTTTAAGGTGCCATGAATACTGGCCCCATTGTAGGTGTCAGTTAAGGAATCATCATCCTGCATAGCTGCAGTACAATTTTGAGCTCAATAAGCTTTACAATTTTTTAGGTTGCAGCACTCAGGTTCGTACTTAGGTTCAACTGCCTCATAAATCATCATTGTGTTCAGAGGTCAGCATATGTTTTCATCATTGACTGCTGAAAACCATACATTTTTTTTAAATCAGCACAGTTAACTGTAAAATGCAAATTTAACACTGCTTCTTATCCTCTACGTCTACAAGGCCCATATTTCTGAGTGTTATCAGGCAAACTCGTAAAATTTCAATATTTTTCAATGTTTGTCATCATACCGAGATGTGCAACCAGGAATACGGGTTACCTTAGGCTTGGCTCTTCTCACGGTCTGGTACCAATATTGAAATTTCGTTTTCCACGACCTAAAATTAAAATGTGCACATCGCTTCGCAGGGTCACATCGGTGGCCATTGTCATGACGAGCCTTCAGTTTGTTGTAACGGTGAATTGAATGAATAACATTTTAGCTTTGTATCCTCTACAAGGCCCATATTTCTGGGGTTTATCAGGCAAACCCATAAAATATTGTGGCGCTAAATAACATGTACCTACCTACTATAACATGGAAACCACATTAAAAATGCTGCAAACACATACACATAAAAATGGGGGTACATTTTTTCCTGTCATATTAGCCGACCCCCACACAAAAAAAAACGGCCACGCCCCCCCCCCCCCCCCCCCCCCCCCCCTAAACAACTTTTTGGAAATACGCCACTGGATTTCCCCCCCTAAAACCCACGGCTTGATCCGCCCCTGTCTTTCATGGCAAGGTCCATCCAGTGAGCGCCGTCCCAGAGCACAGAGTACCACTCTGGCTGCTCGACCCCTTCGCACAGAACGGCAGTTGTGAACCCTTTGCTTTGCTACTGGCCGTCGCCGCTGACCCCACCCAGTACCGTTTGTCCACTGCTGGCAGGTGCTCAGCGATGGCGGTGGCCACCTGTTCGCCAGCTCCCCCGATTTTCCACCTTTTATGATTTTTTTTGGAAATTACTTCTATAAATGGGAACGCACTTTCCAAACATGGAAGTTTCCGAAAATATAAAATTTAACCATAGTGTCCCAGACTGAATTGTGAAGTCAGTGGTGAGGCTCCTGGCAGGAGCAGCCCAGTCGTGGACCAGTGGACAGTGGACCCAGTTGTGCGGCCTTGAAGGATGGAACCGAAATATCGGGGGCCTGTGCGCCAAACTTTTGCTAGATGAAATTACGCTGGACGTGCGCCATTTTTTTTGCCGCAATATCCTAATTACGCTGGACGTGCGCTTAAATGTTTGGCGCAATCGCCAAATTACGCTGGACATGTTGGTGAAAGCGTGTATTTTTTCCAGTCGGGGAACGAGACACCTCCCCCGGTCAACATTTGGCTGATGAGTGAGGAGCAAAATATGATTCTACCACTGACATGCCTCCCCTCCCAATAAAAATCATGGTTACCTCCCTGTGCTTAACCATATGCCTTAACAGCATGTTTTTTTTCTCGAATTGCCCCCCCCCCCCCCGTGGCAATTCCTTAGCCGAGGCCCTGCTACCAAGGCGAGTGAAACCAATGATTAATGAGTGAACTCACCGTTATCAGTCTGTCCTTAGAATAAGACCAAAACAGCTTAACTGGTCATGAACGAATTTCAGCTCAAATTCACTGCATCCTGAGCACACTAGCATAAGCTGTAATAATTCATTGACGTTTGAGAATCGGACTCCAGTTTGACGGTTAGAGGGCCTTGAGTTTGACCACAAGCCCGAGCCCGTAGGAAGAATACATTTGTGGTTAGTGGATTTTTACAATAGTCTCTAATGCGCCATTGTTGTCTTTTTATTTTTCCCATTGATCTCTATTATAATTAGATGGCCGACTACTGCACGTGTGTAAAGACAGCGACAGGTTCACATTCACATTCAGCCACAGATTCGCGGACCCCTCAGAATCATCTACAACTCTACAGAAAGATAGAAAAGAGCATTTAAATCAACATGGTCAAATCTTTTTTACCCTACATATGATAGTTTGGCGTCTAAACTAAAAATAGAGTTCGCCAGAAACATATTCGAGTTTTGGCGGACCCCTTCGATTTTCATTGAAATCGGTGTCCAGATGGAGTTTTAAGCGTTAATGAACGTGGTGAAATCCGTTCCACCCTACATATGACAGTTTAGCGTCTAGACGCCAAATAGAGTTTTTGAGTTTTGGCGGACCCCTTTGAATTCCATTAAAATCAATGTCCAGATAGAGCTTCAGGCGTAGATTAACATGGTTAAATCCGTTTCACCCTACATATGATAGTTTGGCATATAGACGCCAATAGAGTCCGCCAGCGACAGATTCGAATTTTAGAGGACCCCTTCGAATTCCATTAAAATCAATGTCCAGATAGAGCTTCAGGCGTAGATTAACATGGTTAAATCCGTTCCACCCTACATATGATAGTTTGGCATCTAGACGCCAATAGAGTCCACCAGCAACAGATTCGAATTTTGGCGGACCCCTTCGAATTCCATGAAAATCAATGTCCAGATAGAGCTTCAGGCGTAGAATAACTTCGTGAAAACCGTTTCACCCTACATATGATAGTTTGGCATATAAACGCCAATAGAATCCGCCAGCGACAGATTCGAATTTTGGCGGATCCCTTCGAATTCCATTAAAATCAATGTCCAGATAGAGCTTCAGGCGTAAATTAACATGGTTAAATCGTTTCACCCTACATATGATAGTTTGGCATCTAGACGCCAATAGAGTCCACCAGCGGACAGATTCGAATTTTGGCGGACCCCTGCGAATTCCATGAAAATAAATTTCCAGATAGAGTATCAGGCGTGGAATAACATCGTGAAATCCGTATCACCCTACATATGATAGTTTGGCATATAGACGCCAATAGAGTTCGCCAGCGACATATTCGAATTTTGGCGGACCCCTTCGAATTCCATGAAAATCAATGTCCAGATAGCGTATAAGGCGTAGAATAACTTCGTGAAAACCGTTTCACCCTACATATGATAGTTTGGCATATAGACGCCAATAGAGTCCGCCAGCGACATATTCGAATTTTGGCGGACCCCTTCGAATACCATGAAAATCAATGTCCAGATAGAGCTTCAGGCGTAGATTAACATGGTTAAATCCGTTTCACCCTACATATGATAGTTTGGCATCTAGACGCCAATAGAGTCCACCAGCGACAGATTCGAATTTTGGCGGACCCTTCGAATTCCATGAAAATCAATGTCCAGATAGAGTACCAGGCGTAGAATAATTTCGTGAAAACCGTTTCACCCTACATATGATAGTTTGGCATATAGACGCCAATAAAGTCCGCGAGCGACAGATTCGAATTTTGGCGGACCCCTTCTAATTCCATGAAAATCAATGTCCAGATAGAGCTTCAGACGTAGATTAACATGGTTAAATCCGTTTCACCCTACATATGATAGTTTGGCATCTAGACGCCAATAGTCAACCCGCGACAGATTCGAATTTTGGCGGACTCTTCGAATTCCATTAAAATCAATGTCCAGATAGAGCTTCAGGCGTAGATTAACATGGTTCAATCTGTTTTACCCTACATATGATAGTTTGGCATCTAGACGCCAATAGAGTCAACCAGACAGATTCGAATTTTGGCGGACCCCTTCGAATTCCATGAAAATCAATGTCCAGATAGAGTATCAGGCGTAGAATAACTTCGTGAAAACCGTTTCACCCTACATATGATAGTTTGGCATATAGACGCCAATAGAGTCCGCCAGCGACGGATTCGAATTTTGGCGGACCCCTTCGAATTCCATGAAAATCAATGTCCAGATAGAGTTTCAGGCGTAGATTAACATGGTTAAATCCGTTTCACCCTACATATGATAGTTTGACATATAAACGCCAATAGAGTCCGCCAGCGACAGATTCGAATTTTGGCGGACCCCTTCGAATTCCATTAAAATCAATGTCCAGATAGAGCTTCAGGCGTAGATTAACTTGGTTAAATCTGTTTCACCATACATATGATAGTTTGGCATCTAGACGCCAATAGAGTCCACCAGCGAGATTCAAATTTTGGCGGACCCCTTCGAATTCCATGAAAATCAATGTCCAGATAGACCTTCAGGTGTAGATTAACATGGTTCAATCCGTTTCACCCTACACATGATAGTTTGGCATCTAGACGCCAATAGAGTCCACCAGCGACAGATTCGAATTTTGGCGGACCCCTGCGAATTCCATGAAAATCAATTTCCAGATAGAGTATCAGGCGTAGAATAACATCGTGAAATCCGTATCACCCTACATATGATAGTTTGGCATATAGACGCCAATAGAGTCCGCCAGCGACATATTCGAATTTTGGCGGACCCCTTCGAATTCCATGAAAATCAATGTCCAGATAGAGCATGAGGCGTAGAATAACTTCGTGAAAACCGTTTCACCCTACATATGATAGTTTGGTATAAAGACGCCAATAGAGTCCGCCAGCGACAGATTCGAATTTTGGCGGACACCTTCGAATTCCATTAAAATCAATGTCCAGATAGACCTTCAGGCGTAGATTAACATGGTAAAATCCGTTTCACCCTACATATGATAGTTTGGCATATAGACGCCAATAGACGCCAATAATTCGCCAGCGACAGATTCGAATTTTGGCGGACCCCTTCGAATTCCATTAAAATCAATGTCCAGATAGATCTTCAGGCGTAGATTAAGATGGTTAAATCCGTTTCACCCTTCATATGATAGTTTGGCATCTAGACGCCAATAGAGTCCACCGAATTTTGATTCGAATTTTGGCGGACCCCTTCGAATTCCATGAAAATCAATGTCCAGATAGAGTACCGGGCGTAGAATAACCTGGGGAAAACCGTTTCACCTTACATATGATAGTTTGGCATATAGACGCCAATAAAGTCCGCCAGCGACCGATTCGAATTTTGGCGGACCCCTTCTAATTCCATGAAAATCAATGTCCAGATAGAGCTTCAGGCGTAGATTAACATGGTTAAATCCGTTTCACCCTACATATGATAGTTTGGCATCTAGACGCCAATAGAGTCAACCAGCGACAGATTCGAATTTTGGCGGACCCCTGCGAATTCCATGAAAATCAATTTCCAGATAGAGTATCAGGCGTGGAATAACATCGTGAAATCCGTATCACCCTACATATGATAGTTTGGCATATAGACGCCAATAGAGTTCGCCAGCGACATATTCGAATTTTGGCGGACCCCTTCGAATTCCATGAAAATCAATGTCCAGATAGCGTATAAGGCGTAGAATAACTTCGTGAAAACCGTTTCACCCTACATATGATAGTTTGGCATATAGACGCCAATAGAGTCCGCCAGCGACAGATTCGAATTTTGGCGGACCCCTTCGAATACCATGAAAATCAATGTCCATATAGAGCTTCAGGCGTAGATTAACTTGGTTAATTCCGTTTCACCCTACATATGATAGTTTGGCATCTAGACGCCAATAGAGTCCACCAGCGACAGATTCGAATTTTGGCGGACCCCTTCGAACTCCATGAAAATCAATGTCCAGATAGAGTACCAGGCGTAGAATAACTTCGTGAAACCCGTTTCACCCTACATATGATAGTTTGGCATATATACGTCAATAAAGTCCGCGAGCGACAGATTCGAATTTTGGCGGACCCCTTCTAATTCCATGAAAATCAATGTCCAGATAGAGATTCAGGCGTAGATTAACATGGTTAAATCCGTTTCACCCTACATATGATAGTTTGGCATCTAGACGCCAATAGAGTCAACCAGCGACAGATTCGAATTTTGGCGGACCCTTCGAATTCCATTAAAATCAATGTCCAGATAGAGCTTCAGGCGTAGATTAACATGGTTCAATCCGTTTCACCTTACATATGATAGTTTGGCATGTAGACGCCAATAGAGTGAACCAGACAGATTCGAATTTTGGCGGACCCCTTCGAATTCCATGAAAATCAATGTCCAGATAGAGTATCAGGCGTAGAATAACTTCGTGAAAACTGTTTCACCCTACATATGATAGTTTGGCATATAGACGCCAATAGAGTCCGCCAGCGATGGATTCGAATTTTGGCGGACCCCTTCGAATTCCATGAAAATCAATGTCCAGATAGAGTTTCAGGCGTAGATTAACATGGTTAAATCTGTTTCACCCTACATATGATAGTTTGACATATAAACGCCAATAGGGTCCGCCAGCGACAGATTCGAATTTTGGCGGACCCCTTCGAATTCCATTAAAATCAATGTCCAGATAGAGCTTCAGGCGTAGATTAACCTGGTTTAATCTGTTTCACCATACATATGATAGTTTGGCATCTAGACGCCAATAGAGTCCACCAGCGAGATTCAAATTTTGGCGGACCCCTTCGAATTCCATGAAAATCAATGTCCAGATAGACCTTCAGGTGTAGATTAACATGGTTAAATCCGTTTCACCCTACATATGATAGTTTGGCATCTAGACGCCAATAGAGTCCACCACCGACAGATTCGAATTTTGGCGGACCCCTGCGAATTCCATGAAAATCAATTTCCAGATAGAGTATCAGGCGTAGAATAACATCGTGAAATCCGTATCACCCTACATATGATAGTTTGGCATATATACGCCAATAGAGTCCGCCAGCGATATATTCGAATTTTGGCGGACCCCTTCGAATTCCATGAAAATCAATGTCCAGATAGAGTATAAGGCGTAGAATAACTTCGTGAAAACCGTTTCACCCTACATATGATAGTTTGGTATATAAACGCTAATAGAGTCCGCCAGCGACAGATTCGAATTTTGGCGGACCCCTTCGAATTCCATTAAAATAAATGTCCAGATAGAGCTTCAGGCGTAGATTAACATGGTTCAATCCGTTTCACCCTACATATGATAGTTTGGCATATAGACGCTAATAGAGTCCGCCAGCGACAGATTCGAATTTTGGCGGACCCCTTCGAATTCCATTAAAATCAATGTCCAGATAGATCTTCAGGCGTATATTAACATGGTTAAATCCGTTTCACCCTACATATGATAGTTTGGCATCTAGACGCCAATAGAGTCCACCAGCGACAGATTCGAATTTTGGCGGACCCCTTCGAATTCCATGAAAATCAATGTCCAGATAGAGTACCAGGCGTAGAATAACTTCATCAAAACCGTTTCACCCTACATATGATAGTTTGGCATCTAGACGCCAATAGAGTCCACCAGCGACAGATTCGAATTTTAGAGGACCCTTCGAATTCCATTAAAATAAATGTCCAGATAGAGCTTCAGACGTACATTAACATGGTTAAATCCGTTTCACCCTACATATGATAGTTCGAATCTAGACGCCAATAGAGTCCACCAGCGACAGATTCGAATTTTGGCGGACCCCTTCGAATTCCATGAAAATCAATGTCCAGATAGAGTATCAGGCGTAGAGTAACTTCGTGAAAACCGTTTCACCCTACATATGATAGTTTGGCATCTAGACGCCAATAGAGTCCACCAGCGACAGATTAAAATTTTGGCGGACCCCTGCGAATTCCATGAAAATCAATTTCCAGATAGAGTATCAGGCGTAGAATAACATCGTGAAATCCGTATCACCCTACATATGATAGTTTGGCATATAGACGCCAATAGAGTACGCCAGCGACATATTCGAATTTTGGCGGACCCCTTCGAATTCCATTAAAATAAATGTCCAGATAGAGCTTCAGGCGTAGATTAACATGGTTAAATCCGTTTCACCCTACATATGATAGTTTGTCATATATACGCCAATAGAGTCCGCTTGCGACAGATTCGAATTTTGGCGGACCCCTTCGAATTCCATTAAAATCAATGTCCAGATAGATCTTCAGGCGTAGATTAACATGGTTAAATCCGTTTCACCCTACATATGATAGTTTGGCATCTAGACGCCAATAGAATCCACCAGCGACAGATTCGAATTTTGGCGGACCCCTTCGAATTCCATGAAAATCAATGTCCAGATAGAGTACCAGGCGTAGAATAACTTCGTGAAAACCGTTTCACCCTACTTATGATAGTTTGGCATATAGACGCCAATAGAGTCCGCCAGCGACAGATTCGAATTTTGGCGGATCCCTTCTAATTCCATGAAAAGCAATGTCCAGATAGAGCTTCAGGCGTAGATTAACATGGTTAAATCCGTTTCACCCTACATATGATAGTTTGGCATCTAGACGCCAATAGAGTCAACCAGACATATTCGAATTTTGGCGGACCCCTTCGAATTCCATGAAAATCAATGTCCTGATAGAGTATCAGGCGTAGAATAACTTCGTGAAAACCGTTTCATCCTACATATGATAGTTTGGCATCTAGACGCCAATAGAGTCCACCAGCGACAGATTCGAATTTTAGAGGACCCTTCGAATTCCATTAAAATAAATGTCCAGATAGAGCTTCAGGCGTAGATTAACATGGTTAAATCCGTTTCACCCCACATATGATAGTTCGGAATCTAGACGCCAATAGAGTCCACCAGCGACAGATTCGAATTTTGGCGGACCCCTTCGAATTCCATGAAAATCAATGTCCAGATAGAGTATCAGGCGTAGAGTAACTTTGTGAAAACCGTTTCACCCTACATGTGATAGTTTGGCATCTAGACGCCAATAGAGTCCACCAGCAACAGATTCAAATTTTGGCGGACCCCTGCGAATTCCATGAAAATCAATTTCCAGATAGAGTATCAGGCGTAGAATAACATCGTGAAATCCGTATCACCCTACATATAATAGTTTGGCATATATACGCCAATAGAGTACGCCAGCGACATATTCGAATTTTGGCGGACCCCTTCGAATTCCATTAAAATAAATGTCCAGATACAGCTTCAGGCGTAGATTAACATGGTTAATTCCGTTTCACCCTACATATGATAGTTTGGCATATAGACGAAAATAGAGTCCGCTAGCGACAGATTCGAATTTTGGCGGACCCCTTCGAATTCCATTAAAATCAATGTCCAGATAGATCTTCAGGCGTAGATTAACATGGTCAAATCCGTTTCACCCTACATATGATAGTTTGGCATCTAGACGCCAATATAATCCACCAGCGACAGATTCGAATTTTGGCGGACCCCTTCGAATTCCATGAAAATCAATGTCCAGATAGAGTACCAGGCGTAGAATAACTTCGTGAAAACCGTTTCACCCTACATATGATAGTTTGGCATATAGACGCCAATAGAGTCCGCCAGCGACAGATTCGAATTTTGGCGGATCCCTTCTAATTCCATTAAAAGCAATGTCCAGATAGAGCTTCAGGCGTAAATTAGCATGGTTAAATCCGGTTCACCCTACATATGATAGTTTGACATATAGACGCCAATAGAGTCCACCAGCGACAGATTCGAATTTTGGCGGACCCCTTCGAATTCCATTAAAATAAATGGCCAGATAGAGCTTCAGGCGTAGATTAACATGGTTAAATCCGTTTCACCCTACATATGATAGTTTGGCATCTAGACACCAATAGAGTCCACCAGCGACAGATTCGAATTTTGGCGGACCCCTTCGAATTCCATGAAAAGCAATGTCCAGATAGAGTATCAGGCGTAGAATAACTTCGTGAAAACCGTTTCACCCTACATATGATAGTTTGGCATTTAGACGCCAATAGAGTCCACCAGCGACAGATTCGAATTTTGGCGGACCCCTTCGAATTCCATTAAAATAAATGGCCAGATAGAGCTTCAGGCGTAGATTAAGATGCTTAAATCCGTTTCACCCTACATATGATAGTTTGGCATCTAGACGCCAATAGAGTCCACCAGCGACAGATTCGAATTTTGGCGGACCCCTTCGAATTCCATGAAAAGCAATGTCCAGATAGAGTATCAGGCGTAGAATAACTTCGTGAAAACCGTTTCACCCTACATATGATAGTTTGGCATTTAGACGCCAATAGAGTCCACCAGCGACAGATTCGAATTTTAGAGGACCCTTCGAATTCCATTAAAATAAATGGCCAGATAGAGCTTCAGGCGTAGATTAAGATGCTTAAATCCGTTTCACCCTACATATGATAGTTTGGCATCTAGACGCCAATAGAGTCCACCAGCGACAGATTCGAATTTTGGCGGACCCCTTCGAATTCCATGAAAAGCAATGTCCAGATAGAGTATCAGGCGTAGAATAACTTCGTGAAAACCGTTTCACCCTACATATGATAGTTTGGCATTTAGACGCCAATAGAGTCCACCAGCGACAGATTCGAATTTTAGAGGACCCTTCGAATTCCATTAAAATAAATGGCCAGATAGAGCTTCAGGCGTAGATTAACATGGTTAAATCCGTTTCACCCTACATATGATAGTTTGGCATCTAGACACCAATAGAGTCCACCAGCGACAGATTCGAATTTTAGAGGACCCTTCGAATTCCATTAAAATAAATGGCCAGATAGAGCTTCAGGCGTAGATTAAGATGGGTAAATCCGTTTCACCCTACATATGATAGTTTGGCATCTAGACGCCAATAGAGTCCACCAGCAACAGATTCGAATTTTGGCGGACCCCTTCGAATTCCATGAAAAGCAATGTCCAGATAGAGTATCAGGCGTAGAATAACTTCGTGAAAACCGTTTCACCCTACATATGATAGTTTGGCATTTAGACGCCAATAGAGTCCGCCAGCGACAGATTCGAATTTTGGCGGACCCTTTCGAATTCCATGAAAATCAATGTCCAGATAGAGCTTCAGGCGTAAATTAGCATGGTTAAATCCGGTTCACCCTACATATGATAGTTTGACATATAGACGCCAATAGAGTCCACCAGCGACAGATTCGAATTTTGGCGGACCCCTGCGAATTCCATGAAAATCAATGTCCAGATAGAGTATTAGGCGTAGAATAACATCGTGAAATCCGTATCACCCTACATATGATAGTTTGGCATATAGACGCCAATAGCGACATATTCGAATTTTGGCGGACCCCTTCGAATTCCATGAAAATCAATGTCCAGATAGAGCTTCAGGCGTAGAATAACTTCGTGAAAACCGTTTCACCTTACATATGATAGTTTGGCATATAGACGCCAATAGAATCCGCCAGCGACAGATTCGAATTTTGGCGGATCCCTTCGAATTCCATTAAAATCAATGTCCAGATAGAGCTTCTGGCGTAAATTAACATGGTTAAATCGTTTCACCCTACATATGATAGTTTGGCATCTAGACCCAATATAGACGCCAATAGAATCCACCAGCGACAGATTCGAATTTTGGCGGACCCCTGTGAATTCCATGAAAATCAATTTCCAGATAGAGTATCAGGCGTGGAATAACATTGTGAAATCCGTATCACCCTACATATGATAGTTTGGCATATAGACGCCAATAGAGTCAACCAGACATATTCGAATTTTGGCGGACCCCTTCGAATTCCATGAAAATCAATGTCCAGATAGAGCTTCAGGCGTAGAATAACTTCGTGAAAACCGTTTCACCCTACATATTATAGTTTGGAATATAGACGCCAATAGAATCCGCCAGCGACAGATTCGAATTTTGGCGGATCCCTTCGAATTCCATTAAAATCAATGTCCAGATAGAGCTTCAGGCGTATATTAACATGGTTAAATCCGTTTCACCATACATATCATAGTTTGGCATCTAGACGCCAATAAAGTCCACCAGCGACAGATTCGAATTTTGGCGGACCCCTTCGAATTCCATAGGGTGAAACGGATTTAACCATGTTAATCTACGCCTGAAGCTCTATCTGGACATTTATTTTAATGGAATTCGAAGGGGTCCGCCAAAATTGGAATCTGTCGCTGGTGGACTCTATTGGCGTCTAGATGTCAAACTATCATATGTAGGGTGAAACGGATTGAACCATGTTAATCTACGCCTGAAGCTCTATCTGGACATTTATTTTAATGGAATTCGAAGGGGTCCGCCAAAACTCGAATCTGTCGCTGGTGGACTCTATTGGCGTCTCGATGCCAAACTATCATATGTAGGGTGAAACGGATTTAACCATGTTAATTTACGCCTGAAGCTCTATCTGGACATTGATTTTAATGGAATTCGAAGGGGTCCGCCAAAATTCGAATCTGTCGCTGGCGGACTCTATTGGCGTCTATATGCCAAACTATCATATGTAGGGTGAAACGGTTTTCACGAAGTTATTCTACGCCTTATACTCTATCTGGACATTGATTTTCATGGAATTCGAAGGGGTCAGCCAAAATTCGAATATGTCGCTGGCGGACTCTATTGGCGTATATATGCCAAACTATCATTTGTAGGGTGAAACGGTTTTCACGAAGTTATTCCACGCCTTATACTCTATCTGGACATTGATTTTCATGGAATTCGAGGGGCCGCCAAAATTCGAATCTGTCGCTGGCGGACTCTATTGGCGTCTATATGCCAAACTAGCATATGTAGGGTGAAACGGTTTTCACGAAGTTATTCTACGCCTGAAGCTCTATCTGGACATTGATTTTCATGAAATTCGAAGGGGTCCGCCAAATTTCGAATCTGTCGCTGGTGGACTTTATTGGCGTCGAGATGCCAAACTATTATATGTATGGTGAAACGGATTTAACCATGTTAATATACGCCTGAAGCTCTATCTGGACATTGATTTTAATGGAATTCGAAGGGGTCCGCCAAAATTCGAATCTGTCGCTGGTGGACTCTTTTGGCGTCTAGATGCTAAACTATCATATGTAGGATGAAACAGTTTTCACGAAGTTATTCTACGCCAGATACTCTATCTGGACATTGATTTTCATGGAATTCGAAGGGGTCCGCCAAAATTCGAATCTGTCTGGTTTACTCTATTGGCGTTTAGATGCCAAACTATCATATGTAAGGTGAAACGGATTTAACCATGTTAATCTACGCCTGAAGCTCTATCTGGACATTGATTTTCATGGAATTAGAAGGGGTCCGCCAAAATTCGAATCTGTCGCTGGCGGACTCTATTGGCGTCTATATGCCAAACTATCATATGTAGGGTGAAACGGTTTTCACGAAGTTATTCTACACCTTATACTTTATCTGGACATTGATTTTCATGGAATTCGAAGGAGTCCGACAAAATTCGAATATGTCGCTGGCGGACTCTATTGGCGTCTATATGCCAAACTATCATATGTAGGGTGATACGGATTTCACGATGTTATTCTACGCCTGATACTCTATCTGGAAATTGATTTTCATGGAATTCGAAGGGGTCCGCCAAAATTCGAATCCGTCGCTGGTGGACTCTATTGGCGTCTAGATGCCAAACTATCATATGCAGGGTGAAACGGATTTAACCATGTTAATCTACGCCTGAAGCTCTATCTGGACATTGATTTTAATGGAATTCGAAGGGGTCCGCCAAAATTCGAATATGTCGCTGGCGGACTCTATTGGCGTATATATGCCAAACTATCATATGTATGGTGAAACGGTTTTCACGAAGTTACTCTACGCCTTATACTCTATCTGGACATTGATTTTCGTCGAATTCGAAGGGGTCCGCCAAAATTCGAATATGTCGCTGGCGGACTCTATTGGTGTATATATGCCAAACCATCATATGTAGGGTGAAACGGTTTTCATGAAGTTATTCTACGCCTTATACTCTATCTGGACATTGATTTTCATGGAATTCGAGGGGGTCCGCCAAAATTCGAATCGGTCGCTGGCGGACTCTATTGGCGTTTATATGTCAAACTATCATATGTAGGGTGAAACGGTTTTCACGAAGTTATTCTACTCCTGAAGCTCTATCTGGACATTGATTTTCATGAAATTCGAAGGGTTCCACCAAAATTCGAATCTGTCGCTGGTGGACTCTATTGGCGTCTAGATGACAAACTATCATATGTAGGGTGAAACGGATTTAACCATGTTAATCTACGCCTGAAGCTCTATCTGGACATTGATTTTAATGGAATTCGAAGGGGTCCGCCAAAATTCGAATCTGTCGCTGGTGGACTCTATTGGCGTCTAGATGCCAAACTATCAAATGTAGGGTGAAACGGTTTTCACGAAGTTATTCTACGCCTGATACTCTATCTGGGCATTGATTTTCATGGAATTCGAAGGGGTCCGCCAAAATTCGAATCTGTCTGGTTGACTCTATTGGCGTCTAGATGCCAAACTATCATATGTATGATAAAACGGGTTTTACCATGTTAATCTACGCCTGAAATTCTATCTGGACATTGATTTTAATGGAATTCGAAGGGGTCCACCAAAATTCGAATCTGTCGCTGGTGGACTCTATTGGCGTCTAGATGCCAAACTATTATATGTAGGGTGAAACGGTTTTCACGAAGTTATTCTACGCCTGATACTCTATCTGGGCATTTATTTTCATGGAATTCGAAGGGGTCCGCCAAAATTCGAATCTGTCTGGTTGACTCTATTGGCGTCTAGGTGCCAAACTATCATATGTAGGATAAAACGGATATAACCATGTTAATCTAAGCCAGAAGCTCTATCTGGACATTTATTTTCATGGAATTAGAAGGGGTCCGCCAAAATTCGAATATGTCGCTGGCGGACTCTATTGGCGTCTATATGCCAAACTATCATATGTATGGTGAAACGGTTTTCACGAAGTTATTCTACGCCTGGTACTCTATCTGGACATTGATTTTCATGGAATTCGAAGGGGTCCGCCAAAATTCGAATCCGTCGCTGGTGGACTCTATTGGCGTCTAGATGCCAAACTATCATATTTAGGGTGAAATGGATTTAACCATGTTAATCTACGCCTGAAGATCTATCTGGACATTGATTTTAATGGAATTCGAAGGGTCCCCCAAAATTCTAATCTGTCGCTGGCGGACTCTATTGGCGTCTATATGCCAAACTATCATATGTAGGGTGAAACGGATTTAACCATGTTAATATACGCCTGAAGCTCTATCTGGACATTGATTTTAATGGAATTCGAAGGGGTCCAACAAAATTCGAATCTGTCGCTGGCGGACTCTATTGGCGTATATATGCCAAACTATCATATGTAGGGTGAAACGGTTTTCACGAAGTTATTCTACGCCTTATACTCTATCTGGAAATTGATTTTCATGGAATTCGAAGGGGTCCGCCAAAATTGGAATATGTCGCTGGCGGACTCTATTGGCGTCTATATGCCAAACTATCATATGTAGGGTGATACGGATTTCACGATGTTATTCTACGCCTGATACTCTATCTGGAAATTGATTTTCATGGAATTCGCAGGGGTCCACCAAAATTCGAATCTGTCGCTGGTGGACTCTATTGGCGTCTAGATGCCAAACTATCATATGTAGGGTGAAACGGATTTAACCATGTTAATCTACGCCTGAAGCTCTATCTGGACATTGATTTTAATGGAATTCGAAGGGGTCCGCCAAAATTCGAATCTGTCGCTGGCGGACTCTATTGGCGTATATATGCCAAACTATCATATGTAGGGTGAAACGGTTTTCACGAAGTTATTCTACGCCTGAAGCTCTATCTGGACATTGATTTTCATGGAATTCGAAGGGGTCCGCCAAAATTCGAATCTGTCGCTGGTGCCTATTGGCGTCTAGATGCCAAACTATCATATGTAGGGTGAAACGGATTTAACCATGTTAATCTACGCCTGAAGATCTATCTGGACATTTATTTTAATGGAATTCGAAGGGGTCCGCCATAATTCGAATCTGTCGCTGGTGGACTCTATTGGCGTCTAGATGCCAAACTATCATATGTAGGGTGAAACGGTTTCCACGAAGTTATTCTACGCCTGATACTCTATCTGGACATTGATTTTCATGGAATTCGAAGGGGTCCGCCAAAATTCGAATATGTCTGGTTGACTCTATTGGCGTCTAGATGCCAAACTATCATATGTAGGGTGAAACGGATTTAACCATGTTAATCTACGCCTGAATCTCTATCTGGACATTGATTTTCATGGAATTCAAAGGGGTCCGCCAAAAATCGAATCTGTCGCTGGCGGACTCTATTGGCGTCTATATGCCAAACTATCATACTATCATATGTATGTAGGTCACTATCATATGTAGGGTGATACGGATTTCACGATGTTGTTCTACGCCTGATACTCTATCTGGAAATTGATTTTCATGGAATTCGAAGGGGTCCGCCAAAACTCAAAAACTCTATTTGGCGTCTAGACGCTAAACTGTCATATGTAGGGTGGAACGGATTTCACCACGTTCATTAACGCTTAAAACTCCACCTGGACACCGATTTTCATGAAAATCGAAGGGGTCCGCCAAAACTCGAATATGTCGCTGGCGAACTCTATTTTTAGTTTAGACGCCAAACTATGATATGTAGGGTGAAAAATATTTCACCATGTTGATTTACATGCTCTTGTCTATCTTTCTGTAGAGTTGTAGATGATTCTGAGGGGTCCGCGAATCTGTCGCTAAATGTGAATGTGAGTCTGTTGCTGTCTTTACACACGTGACTACTGCGCTCAGGCCGTTCCCGACAGCAATTCACTAGCGAGGCAAAAATGTTCTTCTTCTTCTAAAGTTAACACTAAACCCTACGACGAAATTTGTAGTGTCTTGGAACTAGGGGCATCCTCGGTATTTCTGTGCAAGATATTTCATATTTTAATACAATTTTGTAATCAGAATAAGACAGGCTATCTATTGAATGCAAACGTAAGACATGTTTTCAAGTTTTTCAGCTGATAAGTGGTGTTGAAGTAGAGGTGTGTCGGAGCCTCAACTTTAAAATAGTCACGTGACTTCGCCTTTTTGCCTCTTTACCGTGGCCGTGGAGAGATAAAAAATGTTATACATAAGGAATTGTAGTGCGACAAGCCATTGTCCTTCATACATGTTACGCACTCAACTACATTTGTTTTATATATAAGGAATTGTAGTGCGACAAGCCGTCAGGGGTGAAACTTTGTATGCTTTTGAGGATGCACTTGCACCCCCAATGTTTAATTTTGCATCCCTAATGTTCCTTTTGCATCCCCAATGTTTATTTGCTAAGGAGGCCCCCTTACAAAAAAGAGGCCTCTAGGGAGGACAGGAGGCCCTTCTGTGCTTGAAGGAGGCCCTCTGTTGTTAAAGGAGGCCCCTGTGCTTAAAGGAGGCCCATCTGTGCTTAAAGGAGGCCCCTTGTGCTTAAAGGAGGTCCCTTGTGCTTGAAGGAGACCCACTGTGCTCGAAGGAGGCTCTCTGTACTTAAGGGAGACCCTCTGTGCTTAAAGGAGGCCCCCTGTGCTTAAAGGAGGCCCATCTGTGTTAAAGGAGGCCCACTGCGCTGAAAGGAGCCCCCTGTGCTTGAAGGAGGTCCTCTGTGCTTGCGCTTAAAGAGGCCCCCTGTGCTGGAAGGAGGCGTCTATGTGCTTGAAAGAGTCCTATATGCGCTTAAAAGAGGCCCCCTGTGCTTGAAGGAGGCCCCTCTGCGCGTGTTTACAGGAGGTCCTTCTGTGATTAAAGGAGCCCCTGTGCTTAAAGGAGGCCCCTATGGGCTTCAAGGAGGCCCCATGTGCTTGAAGGAGGCCCCTCTGTGCTTGAAGGAGGCCCCCTATGCTTGAAGGAGGCCCCTCTGCGCTTAAAGGAGGCCCCCTGTGCTTAAAGGAGGTCCTTCTGTGTTTAAATGAGGCCACTCTGTGCTTAAAAGAGGCCCTCTGTGCTGAACCCGCGCCCCGGTGGGCCTCTGTGACAACTTCGCCCTGGTGGGGGGCCAAATTAACCCCCGCCCTCTCATTCGAAAAGTAAAAGGGATAGAAAGACGCGGAAAAAGCATTCAAAATCTCTTGACAAGGGCATTCGAAGTTACGTCAAGTATTATTTGGCTCAGGTGAATATTGAGGTCACCAGAGGTCATCCAAGGTAAGATATTCCAGTTTTAGGACTTCGCTTCGAACACCCCCAAATGTATCGGTAAATATGATAGCTGAGAGCAAACGGAGAAAAGGAATCGAAACCTGTTGAAAAATGAGAAGAAAAAAATACATTTGTGTCCTCAAATTTTAGCTCAGGTCAATAGTTTAGACTCCAGAGGTCACCAAAGGTCACGAGGGCATTTTCCCACACAAAAAAAGTCGTGAATAAATTTGTATCGGATAAACATAGAGCAATACTTTTAACACCAACGTATTGTTCTCGTCAAGGCACTTCGAAACATCAATTGTGACCTGGTTAGGTCAACTTCAAAATTTAACCTCAGGTCAAGGTCATTTGGTGACCCAGGTAAGTTTACAGCAACAAAGACCCCTGTTGATCAGTTTTGTCCGCCCCTGTTGGGAGAGCGCTGGGCTTCTGACCTCACCCGGTAGTGGCAGCCCGGGCTCGAGTCGCTTCGGCGCTCGCTATTTGCCCCTGCCTGAGATGGCCTGTGGCCGGTGGCAGCGGTCGCACTCAAGGTCAGGTGACGTCAGAGGGCGGGGCGGACCGTGCCCAGGTATGTCGGGCACGTAAAACTTTCGCTTCTGAATTCTGCCGGACGCCAGGAATTGCTTGATCGGGTGAGGGGTCAGGGCCTGCGCAACAAGCTATGCTTAGCGTGGGTCCTGACCTCAGAAATCCATCCATTCAAAAACATTCGGACTAAATTTATTAAAAAAAAATACGACAGCTCGATTCTAATGGTTTCTGACCTCATGGCTCATTCAGTCCCTACTACCTCTTGTACGGCCTTGATTTAGTCCATTTGGTCTAGTTATATCAGCTGAGCTAAGAGGCAAACCGTCCTTGAGCAGTGCCATCTAGGAAATATTATTTAATAATAATAAAAACAAATTTGGTTAAAAATTGTTTAATTTATTTTACGCAAATTAGCAAATCCTAAATATTGTAAGACAACATATATGAATCAATACATGCCGCGCAATGAATTGTACATTTATTTGTTAATAACCAAAACGTCCACTATGGATCTCAGTAGGAACCTTGTCGGATGAACTAATCGCAGGCATTTTACTTCACAAACAAATGGACACGCGTCTAAATATATTGTTTGTGTACTGCGGTGGAAGGCGCTGTACTATTATACTCCGTCTGCCAGCCTCGTGCTGTGCTGCTTCAAATATCCGCCTTGAAGTTTGAACTGTAATGTTTGTCTGTTCTTCGAGTGGAAATTGACCTTCTGTCCACCCTTCTAAATATAGTGCACGCAAGTCGCTGATCGGATAAAATGATGTTTTCCACAGCTTAGTACCTTGAAGGCGCTGTTAGCCCGGCAGTCACTGGGGTATTTGTAGAGACTATCATTTCCGTTCTTTTGACGTTTTTTATTTGATATTTGCGTCAAAACTCGATTTTCTACAATTAAATTAAAATGGACCCGTCCCCGTCTCCCCCCCCCCCCCTATCAAAAATTTGTGGCGCCGGCCCTGATCCAGGCGTCATGTTTTTCCACGATTTGATGTGTCAAACAGGCTAACAGTTGCTCCACTTTATCTTCGATCTCAGTGCAAGGTTGACACGAGGAGCACATTTATGGAAGCATTAGCATAGTATTAACTGAGTAATTCACTCCCTTGATTCGCAGGTGGCATCCACTTGTTAACCCTCGCCTTAGGGGGGGGGGGCCTGACAGCCCCCCCCCCCCCCCCCCTGAGGTTTTTCTTGAATAGCTTTTTACACGTGCGGCGCATCTTGCTGAAATTTTTGGTAGCTAAGTTTACAACAATTATACGCATGTTGTAAAAAAAAATTGGTTAAGCAGTTTGGGAGATAATCATGTTTTGATGACGTCATGTTGGTGGAAAAAAGATAAATATTTGAAAAATGGTAGAAAACAGAGTTTTAAAGTAAATTGCAAACGCAATTCACCAAAGATACAAAATGGCATTCTCTTTAAAACGGCAATCTCGGATTTAAAAAAAACTGTTTTTGATCCCTAAAATAAAAAAACTGTTTTGTTTTTTAAATCCCCACAAATCAAAATTTTCAAAGATGTTAGAAAAATCGGAATATATGTAAGAGAACTGAGTATGGACAATACTCATACCAAATTTCAAAGTAATATCTTCATTTTTGACTGAGTGATGGCTCCCTAAGTGTAAGAAACTGATGACGTCATTTTTTCAAATAACTTTTTTGACTTTTTTGACAAGATACGAACAAATAATTACCTTTCCTGTATTTCTGAGCCAAAACTGGTCTAGGAACATGCCTTTTTATTTACATTTATCAATTTATATTTTGAGGTTTTCTGAAGAGCCTGTCGCTGTTCGCTGTTCTGGACGTGGTAATCGCTGTTCGCTGTTCTGTTCGCTGTTCTGTTCGCTGTTCTGTTCGCTGTTCTGTTCGCTGTTCTGGACGCTGGTAAAATCGGTGTTCTGGACGTGGTAAATCCGAGGTCATTCACTTGACCTGGAAGGTCACCCGTTGACCGGAAACCTAAAAATCGCATACTGTTAGATTCCTCGCATGATAGGCAACATGCTGGTTCTTACCGCATTGCTCTAAGTTGCTTGGTTTGGAAATTAACAGGGGGCCTGTCAGCCCCCTCCCCTCACCTCACCCCCCCCCCCCGCAGGACGAAGGTGAAAAAAGCTCCCGTAGGGCGAGGGTTAACACGATGTGGAGAAACGCAAGTGGCTTCCAAAAACGGAGACGGAAAAAAGAGAAAGAGCTGGCCGCTCAGGCTGCGAAATACCAAAAACTGCACAATTGTGCATGTAGCAGACGTTCTATGCTGATGGTTTTTGGTTTTGGCAGTTTTTGGTTCATGCATAAATGACAACCTCATTGTCTATTTTGCTTGCCTTGGTAATACTCAAAGTTGCACGTTCTTGTGGGCATTTTGCAGAGGCTTTACTGATATTACATTTTGCGCATATGAACCATTAGCTCATATCACAAAGAGACATAGCAGTGAACAGAAACAGTTCGTAGGTCATCCACAGGGGCGTCACCACGGATTTTTTTGACTGGGGTGGGGACGCAGTCACAGTCGCAGTCAAAAGCAAAGGGGGCATTCAACACTGGACGTGGTAAAAACAACACTGGACGTGGACGTGGACGTGGTAAGACAGCCGGTGGGTGCCGTCCGACCATTTTTGATTTTCTTTGAAAGTTGTGCATTGGGGGGTTTCAAGGGCGGGGAATTAATTGGTGGTGAGTCATAGAGCCCTTCATTGAATGGGAATCCCGTATAGGAATTGAACGGGATGGAATGGGTGGGAATGGGGCAATTTTTTGGAAATGTAACGGGTTGGAACGGGTTTGGGTCAGAACGTATATTTTTTTTGCACCACAAAAAGTGAAATATGCTGAAATGGTTGGGAATGGGAACCCCATCAATTATGAATCTGAATTGGAACGTGTTTGGGTCTGGCTGAATGAGCTGGAACGGGATGGGGCTGAAGATGTGTCCCTGCATGAAGGACTGGTGACCAAAAAATAAAAATAAACATTTCCAAAATACGGCCTTCCGTATTTTCCCAAGTTCCCAAGTACAGGCCTAATTTTGACGACCAATAACTCCGAGACTAAAAAAAGTTATTTTGAAAACTTTTAATGTGTCAGGAATAGCAGAAGAACAATTTGGCAATCACGGATTTTCGATTTTTTGTTTTTTGTCACGTGACCTCGTGACCTACTTTTTGCGCCGTGACCTTGACCTCTTGGAAACTGAAATTAATATTTTCGTCTGACGACGAATTGAGTTTCATTGATGTCCTTTCGTATAAAAAGAAGAAGTGGGGTTCGACCTGTAAAAACTACTTTTGGGGACTTCCACAGTAAGAAAACCATTTTTTGTTCTTCAAATTTGCCGTCCGACCATTTGTAATTTTCTTGAAAAGTTGCGTACTGGGCGTTTCAAGGGTGAGGAATTCATTGGTGGTGACCAAAAAAAATCCCCCCCCAAATATATATAT
>JAXIVJ010002208.1:107500-115267 GCA_036785665.1 Chirona hameri | reverse complement strand
AGAGAGGGAGACACGTGTGTCACTGGCGAGCGGCGACCCGAACAGAGGTAGCTTGATGATGGGACACTCACTATGTCCAGGTTCCCTGAAGAGAGGGGAGACACGTGTGTCACTGGCGAGCGGCGACACCGAACAGAGGTAGCCTGATGATGGAACGCACTATGTCCAGGTTCCCTGAGAGAGAGGGGAGACACGTGTGTCACTGGCGAGGCGGCGACCGAACAGAGGTAGCCTGATGATGGACGCACTATGTCCAGGTTCCCTGAGGAGAGGGGAGACACGTGTGTCACTGGCGAGCGGCGACCGAACAGAGGTAGCCTGATGAATTGGAACGCACTATGTCCAGGTTCCCTGAGAGAGAGGGGAGACACGTGTGTCACTGGCGAGGCGGCGACCGAACAGAGGTAGCCTGATGATGGAACGCACTATGTCCAGGTTCCCTGAAGAGAGGGGAGACACGTGTGTCACTGGCGAGCGGCGACCGAACAGAGGTAGCCTGATGATGGAACGCACTATGTCCAGGTTCCCTGAGGAGAGGGGAGACACGTGTGTCACTGGCGAGCGGCGACCGAACAGAGGTAGCCTGATGATGGAACGCACTATGTCCAGGTTCCCTGAGGAGAGGGGGAGACACGTGTGTCACTGGCGAGCGGCGACCGAACAGAGGTAGCCTGATGATGGAACGCACTATGTCCAGGTTCCCCTGAGGAGAGGGGGAGACACGTGTGTCACTGGCGAGCGGCGACCGAACAGAGGTAGCCTGATGATGGAACGCACTATGTCCAGGTTCCCTGAGGAGAGGGGAGACACGTGTGTCACTGGCGAGCGGCGACCGAACAGAGGTAGCCTGATGATGGAACGCACTATGTCCAGGTTCCCTGAAGGAGAGGGGAGACACGTGTGTCACTGGCGAGCGGCGACCGAACAGAGGTAGCCTGATGATGGAACGCACTATGTCCAGGTTCCCTGAGGAGAGGGGAGACACGTGTGTCACTGGCGAGCGGCGACCGAACAGAGGTAGCCTGATGATGGAACGCACTATGTCCAGGTTCCCTGAGGAGAGGGGAGACACGTGTGTCACTGGCGAGCGGCGACCGAACAGAGGTAGCCTGATGATGGACCGCACTATGTCCAGGTTCCCTGAGGAGAGGGGAGACACGTGTGTCACTGGCGAGCGGCCGACCGAACAGAGGTAGCCTGATGATGGAACGCACTATGTCCAGGTTCCCTGAGGAGAGGGGAGACACGTGTGTCACTGGCGAGCGGCGACCGAACAGAGGTAGCCTGATGATGGAACGCACTATGTCCAGGTTCCCTGAGGAGAGGGGAGACACGTGTGTCACTGGCGAGCGGCGACCGAACAGAGGTAGCCTGATGATGGAACGCACTATGTCCAGGTTCCCTGAGGAGAGGGGAGACACGTGTGTCACTGGCGAGCGGCGACCGAACAGAGGTAGCCTGATGATGGAACGCACTATGTCCAGGTTCCCTGAAGAGAGGGGAGACACGTGTGTCACTGGCGAGCGGCGACCGAACAGAGGTAGCCTGATGATGGAACGCACTATGTCCAGGTTCCCTGAGGAGAGGGGAGACACGTGTGTCACTGGCGAGCGGCGACCCGAACAGAGGTAGCCTGATGATGGAACGCACTATGTCCAGGTTCCCTGAGGAGAGGGCGAGACACGTGTGTCACTGGCGAGCGGGCGACCGAACAGAGGTAGCCTGATGATGGATCGCACTATGTCCAGGTTCCCTGAGGAGAGGGGAGACACGTGTGTCACTGGCGAGCGGCGACCGAACAGAGGTAGCCTGATGATGGAACGCACTATGTCCAGGTTCCCTGAGGAGAGGGGAGACACGTGTGTCACTGGCGAGCGGCGACCGAACAGAGGTAGCCTGATGATTGGAACGCACTATGTCCAGGTTCCCTGAGGAGAGGGAGGAGACACGTGTGTCACTGGCGAGCGGCGACCGAACAGAGGTAGCCTGATGATGGAACGCACTATGTCCAGGTTCCCCTGAGGAGAGGGGAGACACGTGTGTCACTGGCGAGCGGGCGACCGAACAGAGGTAGCCTGATGATGGAACGCACTATGTCCAGGTTCCCTGAGGAGAGGGGAGACACGTGTGTCACTGGCGAGCGGCGAACCGAACAGAGGTAGCCTGATGATGGAACCGCACTATGTCCAGGTTCCCTGAGGAGAGGGGAGACACGTGTGTCACTGGCGAGCGGCGACCGAACAGAGGTAGCCTGATGATGGAACGCACTATGTCCAGGTTCCCTGAGGAGAGGGGAGACACGTGTGTCACTGGCGAGCGGCGACCGAACAGAGGTAGCCTGATGATGGAACGCACTATGTCCAGGTTCCCTGAAGGAGAGGGGAGACACGTGTGTCACTGGCGAGCGGCGAACCGAACAGAGGTAGCCTGATGATGGAACGCACTATGTCCAGGTTCCCTGAGGAGAGGGGAGACACGTGTGTCACTGGCGAGCGGCGACCGAACAGAGGTAGCCTGATGATGGAACGCACTATGTCCAGGTTCCCTGAGGAGAGGGGAGACACGTGTGTCACTGGCGAGCGGCGACCGAACAGAGGTAGCCTGATGATGGACCGCACTATGTCCAGGTTCCCTGAGGAGAGGGGAGACACGTGTGTCACTGGCGAGCGGCGACCGAACAGAGGTAGCCTGATGATGGAACGCACTATGTCCAGGTTCCCTGAAGGAGAGGGGAGACACGTGTGTCACTGGCGAGCGGCGACCGAACAGAGGTAGCCTGATGATGGAACGCACTATGTCCAGGTTCCCTGAAGGAGAGGGGAGACACGTGTGTCACTGGCGAGCGGCGACCGAACAGAGGTAGCCTGATGATGGAACGCACTAACGCACTATGTCCAGGTTCCCTGAAGAGAGGGGAGACACGTGTGTCACTGGCGAGCGGCGACCGAACAGAGGTAGCTTGATGATGGACCTCACTATGTCCAGGTTCCCTGAAGAGAGGGGAGACACGTGTGTCACTGGCGAGCGGCGACCGAACAGAGGTAGCCTGATGATGGAACGCACTATGTCCAGGTTCCCTGAGGAGAGGGGAGACACGTGTGTCACTGGCGAGCGGCGACCGAACAGAGGTAGCCTGATGATGGAACGCACTATGTCCAGGTTCCCTGAGGAGAGGGGAGACACGTGTGTCACTGGCGAGCGGCGACCGAACAGAGGTAGCCTGATGATGGAACGCACTATGTCCAGGTTCCCTGAGGAGTGGGGAGACACGTGTGTCACTGGCGAGCGGCGACCGAACAGAGGTAGCCTGATGATGGAACGCACTATGTCCAGGTTCCCTGAGGAGAGGGGAGACACGTGTGTCACTGGCGAGCGGCGACCGAGCAGAGGTAGCCTGATGATGGACCTCACTATGTCCAGGTTCCCTGAGGAGAGGGGAGACACGTGTGTCACTGGCGAGCGGCCACCGAACAGAGGTAGCCTGATGATGGAACGCACTATGTCCAGGTTCCCTGAGAGGGGAGACACGTGTGTCACTGGCGAGCGGCGACCGAACAGAGGTAGCCTGATGATGGACCTCACTATGTCCAGGTTCCCTGAGGAGAGGGGAGACACGTGTGTCACTGGCGAGCGGCGACCGAACAGAGGTAGCCTGATGATGGAACGCACTATGTCCAGGTTCCCTGAGGAGAGGGGAGACACGTGTGTCACTGGCGAGCGGCGACCGAACAGAGGTAGCTTGATGATGGACCTCACTATGTCCAGGTTCCCTGAAGAGAGGGGAGACACGTGTGTCACTGGCGAGCGGCGACCGAACAGAGGTAGCCTGATGATGGAACGCACTATGTCCAGGTTCCCTGAGGAGAGGGGAGACACGTGTGTCACTGGCGAGCGGCGACCGAACAGAGGTAGCCTGATGATGGAACGCACTATGTCCAGGTTCCCTGAGGAGAGGGGAGACACGTGTGTCACTGGCGAGCGGCGACCGAACAGAGGTAGCCTGATGATGGATCGCACTATGTCCAGGTTCCCTGAAGAGAGGGGAGACACGTGTGTCACTGGCGAGCGGCGACCGAACAGAGGTAGCCTGATGATGGAACGCACTATGTCCAGGTTCCCTGAAGAGAGGGGAGACACGTGTGTCACTGGCGAGCGGCGACCGAACAGAGGTAGCTTGATGATGGACCTCACTATGTCCAGGTTCCCTGAAGAGAGGGGAGACACGTGTGTCACTGGCGAGCGGCGACCGAACAGAGGTAGCCTGATGATGGAACGCACTATGTCCAGGTTCCCTGAGGAGAGGGGAGACACGTGTGTCACTGGCGAGCGGCGACCGAACAGAGGTAGCCTGATGATGGAACGCACTATGTCCAGGTTCCCTGAGGAGAGGGGAGACACGTGTGTCACTGGCGAGCGGCGACCGAACAGAGGTAGCCTGATGATGGAACGCACTATGTCCAGGTTCCCTGAGGAGAGGGGAGACACGTGTGTCACTGGCGAGCGGCGACCGAACAGAGGTAGCCTGATGATGGAACGCACTATGTACAGGTTCCCTGAGGAGAGGGGAGACACGTGTGTCACTGGCGAGCGGCGACCGAACAGAGGTAGCCTGATGATGGAACGCACTATGTCCAGGTTCCCTGAGGAGAGGGGAGACACGTGTGTCACTGGCGAGCGGCGACCGAACAGAGGTAGCCTGATGATGGAACGCACTATGTCCAGGTTCCCTGAGGAGAGGGGAGACACGTGTGTCACTGGCGAGCGGCGACCGAACAGAGGTAGCCTGATGATGGAACGCACTATGTCCAGGTTCCCTGAGGAGAGGGGAGACACGTGTGTCACTGGCGAGCGGCGACCGAACAGAGGTAGCCTGATGATGGAACGCACTATATCCAGGTTCCCTGAGGAGAGGGGAGACACGTGTGTCACTGGCGAGCGGCGACCGAACAGAGGTAGCCTGATGATGGATCGCACTATGTCCAGGTTCCCTGAGGAGAGGGGAGACACGTGTGTCACTGGCGAGCGGCGACCGAACAGAGGTAGCCTGATGATGGACCGCACTATGTCCAGGTTCCCTGAGGAGAGGGGAGACACGTGTGTCACTGGCGAGCGGCGACCGAACAGAGGTAGCCTGATGATAGATCGCACTATGTCCAGGTTCCCTGAGGAGAGGGGAGACACGTGTGTCACTGGCGAGCGGCGACCGAACAGAGGTAGCCTGATGATGGATCGCACTATGTCCAGGTTCCCTGAGGAGAGGGGAGACACGTGTGTCACTGGCGAGCGGCGACCGAACAGAGGTAGCCTGATGATGGAACGCACTATGTCCAGGTTCCCTGAGGAGAGGGGAGACACGTGTGTCACTGGCGAGCGGCGACCGAACAGAGGTAGCCTGATGATGGAACGCACTATGTCCAGGTTCCCTGAGGAGAGGGGAGACACGTGTGTCACTGGCGAGCGGCGACCGAACAGAGGTAGCCTGATGATGGAACGCACTATGTCCAGGTTCCCTGAGGAGAGGGGAGACACGTGTGTCACTGGCGAGCGGCGACCGAACAGAGGTAGCCTGATGATGGAACGCACTATGTCCAGGTTCCCTGAGGAGAGGGGAGACACGTGTGTCACTGGCGAGCGGCGACCGAACAGAGGTAGCCTGATGATGGAACGCACTATGTCCAGGTTCCCTGAGGAGAGGGGAGACACGTGTGTCACTGGCGAGCGGCGACCGAACAGAGGTAGCCTGATGATGGAACGCACTATGTCCAGGTTCCCTGAGGAGATGGGAGACACGTGTGTCACTGGCGAGCGGCGACCGAACAGAGGTAGCCTGATGATGGATCGCACTATGTCCAGGTTCCCTGAGGAGAGGGGAGACACGTGTGTCACTGGCGAGCGGCGACCGAACAGAGGTAGCCTGATGATGGAACGCACTATGTCCAGGTTCCCTGAGGAGAGGGGAGACACGTGTGTCACTGGCGAGCGGCGACCGAACAGAGGTAGCCTGATGATGGATCGCACTATGTCCAGGTTCCCTGAGGAGAGGGGAGACACGTGTGTCACTGGCGAGCGGCGACCGAACAGAGGTAGCCTGATGATGGAACGCACTATGTCCAGGTTCCCTGAGGAGAGGGGAGACACGTGTGTCACTGGCGAGCGGCGACCGAACAGAGGTAGCCTGATGATGGAACGCACTATGTCCAGGTTCCCTGAGGAGAGGGGAGACACGTGTGTCACTGGCGAGCGGCGACCGAACAGAGGTAGCCTGATGATGGATCGCACTATGTCCAGGTTCCCTGAGGAGAGGGGAGACACGTGTGTCACTGGCGAGCGGCGACCGAACAGAGGTAGCCTGATGATGGAACGCACTATGTCCAGGTTCCCTGAGGAGAGGGGAGACACGTGTGTCACTGGCGAGCGGCGACCGAACAGAGGTAGCCTGATGATGGAACGCACTATGTCCAGGTTCCCTGAGGAGAGGGGAGACACGTGTGTCACTGGCGAGCGGCGACCGAACAGAGGTAGCCTGATGATGGATCGCACTATGTCCAGGTTCCCTGAGGAGAGGGGAGACACGTGTGTCACTGGCGAGCGGCGACCGAACAGAGGTAGCCTGATGATGGACCTCACTATGTCCAGGTTCCCTGAGGAGAGGGGAGACACGTGTGTCACTGGCGAGCGGCGACCGAACAGAGGTAGCCTGATGATGGATCGCACTATGTCCAGGTTCCCTGAGGAGAGGGGAGACACGTGTGTCACTGGCGAGCGGCGACCGAACAGAGGTAGCCTGATGATGGAACGCACTATGTCCAGGTTCCCTGAGGAGAGGGGAGACACGTGTGTCACTGGCGAGCGGCGACCGAACAGAGGTAGCCTGATGATGGAACGCACTATGTCCAGGTTCCCTGAGGAGAGGGGAAACACGTGTGTCACTGGCGAGCGGCGACCGAACAGAGGTAGCCTGATGATGGAACGCACTATGTCCAGGTTCCCTGAGGAGAGGGGAGACACGTGTGTCACTGGCGAGCGGCGACCGAACAGAGGTAGCCTGATGATGGAACGCACTATGTCCAGGTTCCCTGAGGAGAGGCGAGACACGTGTGTCACTGGCGAGCGGCGACCGAACAGAGGTAGCCTGATGATGGAACGCACTATGTCCAGGTTCCCTGAGGAGAGGGGAGACACGTGTGTCACTGGCGAGCGGCGACCGAACAGAGGTAGCCTGATGATGGATCGCACTATGTCCAGGTTCCCTGAGGAGAGGGGAGACACGTGTGTCACTGGCGAGCGGCGACCGAACAGAGGTAGCCTGATGATGGATCGCACTATGTCCAGGTTCCCTGAGGAGAGGGGAGACACGTGTGTCACTGGAGAGCGGCGACCGAACAGAGGTAGCCTGATGATGGAACGCACTATGTCCAGGTTCCCTGAGGAGAGGGGAGACACGTGTGTCACTGGCGAGCGGCGACCGAACAGAGGTAGCCTGATGATGGAACGCACTATGTCCAGGTTCCCTGAGGAGAGGGGAGACACGTGTGTCACTGGCGAGCGGCGACCGAACAGAGGTAGCCTGATGATGGAACGCACTATGTCCAGGTTCCCTGAGGAGAGGGGAGACACGTGTGTCACTGGCGAGCGGCGACCGAACAGAGGTAGCCTGATGATGGAACGCACTATGTCCAGGTTCCCTGAGGAGAGGGGAGACACGTGTGTCACTGGCGAGCGGCGACCGAACAGAGGTAGCCTGATGATGGAACGCACTATGTCCAG